>JAQGAA010002204.1:0-13255 GCA_034696425.1 Isotoma viridis | reverse complement strand
CATTCATTTAACAATATGGAATGGAACTCCAAGTAACTTTTGAAGTACCATTAAGTATTTTTTCTGATTTTTGAAAGGGTATAAAAACTCTATATAAAAAACCCGTACAAATCCTAGCCCTGCACTGATTGTGAATTAACTAACAAACTAACAAACTAACTGATGTAAAATTAACGATAACTCGAAGAAATTTTTAAAATTATACTGTAAGTTAAAATTTCAAAAGTAATATAAAAACTTGAATTGTGTTTGTGTAAAATTTCAAAATAATTATTAAAAATCTGTAATCTGTATTCTTACCGTGACACTACTCGCCATTTTTGAAAGTTGTTTTTGGATAAATAACAATGTATATGATTTAAATCTATAAAATAGAATTCCTAAAAGTAAAGAACAACTGGGAATATTTTGTTTTCTAATTTATAGTGGAATGCAGATTAATGACCGTTGTCCACTATATATAGCACACAAAAGATTTACCAAGGTTTGCGAAGAAAGGGGAGGATGAATGCAATATTATAACTACAAAGCTTTATTCTCAAAAATACATGGTATAGAATAAACACGGGTTTGCCTGTACTCCACTATATCGCAATTCTAAAATAATAATACAACTCGCAACAATAGACAACAATGATATTTGTTGAAACTTTTAACACACACTTTAAACTGCGGACGTTAGAACACTCACGCCCATCATGCGAAACTTAAATTCATAAACCTGACCCCTTTTCAGGGTACATGAGAAACTTTTCAATCTGTTAATATCTTTTTGTTTTAAAAATTAAAATATAATTTGTGAGCGTGAGCATTGAATTGAAATAAATTTAATGAGCTTCGTACAAATGTTGATGCTTATGGATAGAGAAATTGTAAGTTCCAGAAGTCGGATGTGTAAAATAATATTATTCTTTCAATATATGACCCTATTCATATATTCTAGTTAGGAGTGCGGATTTTCAGAAAAATCCTTGAAATTTAGCCTATTTCTATCTTACCAATAATCCTGTCCCTCTGTCACCCTTTTTGAAGCAAGAGCCAAACAACGCCGATAGTTTTTGGCTAGTAAAAGTTTATATGAAGTACCTAACATTATTGTCTAAATGTCTTTATATCTAAGTATAAAAAGGTGTGATGTTGTATAGTAATATTGTGAGTATGTTGGAAAATAAAAATTAGTATGAGATGAAAGAATTAGAGTGTTTTTGCCTTAAAATACATGTTTTGAATGCAAGCACCACTTCAAAATAAGCTTCAACCTCTGAACAAAATGCTGATTTACATAGAACAAATTAAACTTCAGATTGGGATCGGGATCTAATTTTGGGTTAACGTTAACGGTATCATATGCATTTCGGTCAAAATGCTTAGTGTTATACTTCAGAAGAATAGTTCACTTAAGATTACACTCAAGTAATATTGATCTCTCTGACTAGTTTGGAATGTTAAGATAACCCCTTGGAACTATTTTATGTACCTTCCCGTGCACTCTCCTAACGCGCCGTAACATAAAGAGCTAGCGCCAATAATGACGGCTTTTCATGTTTTTAGTGAGAAAGTTCAAAGGAAATAAATAATATTGAAAGTTTTACACATGGCTGAGTCCTAATGTTGGTTACATGTTATTAGTGTTTAAGTTTAAATTAACATTAATTAATAGCCGTAGGAAGGACATACATTGTGAACAATAGAGAACGGGCAAAACCTCAGTCAGTTTCGAAGATGGGATGTTTTGGTCAAGTGGTTGGACCGTAACGCGTATATTTATAATATAAGGGGTGCAAGAATCCATAAACTTGGGATGGGGCATCACTTTTTACCTGAATGATTATGACAACTTTGTATCTATGGGAAGGAAATGGAAAATAGCTCAGCTCAAAGATTTGCTTTTGACAGTTTTGTATTTTAGCACATACATGATCCGAAACCTTCAAAAATCTCACTTATTTTTTCTCACACACAAGTAAATTACCAATTTATTTTTCAGGCTAAGGAGCATAAAAATTCAGTTGAATCCAATTACGATGGAAATAACTAGTAATTTATTAATGTAATATTAAACTAATTATTTATTTAATTTTCTTTCAGATTTACTTCTTGCAATAAGAAACCAATTTCTTTGTTTCGAAGTTTAATATTACATTGGACAATTCACCTAAACAATGATGAATGATTTTGCTTTCAGCGTTTTTGCTATGATGCTGGTATTTCTTGGAACTACAAACGGTACGTTTGTTGAACTTGATTTGCAATCGAATTGACTTGACTAAACTATGTCGCTATTTTTAAGGATTAAAATGCTACACATGTGGTTCGTTTGAAGATGGACAGCCCCCATGTCCAGAACCTTTTAATAATGACCCCAATTTAGTGAAAGAATGTTCCGAACCATCCTCTGACAAGTGTAAGTGGTAAATTACATCAGTTAGGATTATATTTGGCTAATGGATTTATTCCAAATCATTCATTCAAAAATGTTTAGGGCTTAGCGTGTGCCAAGTATTCGACTTCTGTAAATACTGGCCAAACAAATATCAACCTGGTGTCGACAAAACATGCTTTGTTCGTGGTTGTGAAAAAGACTACCGTGGGTCTTGGTTTTTGGATAAACCTTTACCCGTACCAAGAAACTGCACATACACCCAATGCTTATGCGTGACTGAATTATGCAATGGATTGGAGATTGATAGATATATAAAAAGGAATGAGACACCTCCGAATCCGTTTTTAAAAGGAAGTTCTACTACCACATCTGTCATACAACATAATGGCCAGGCCAGACAGGTGGATCCAACCAGAATCAAGCTTTTGTCCTTTTTGTATACTTTTTCAACGCTTTATTGTGGTTATCAAGCTGTACGAAATTAGATAGAATTTAAGTTATCCCGAACAGTAAACGCTCAATTCATTCTATGACCAAACATTAGATAAATGAGTAAGAAAGAAATTTTGAAAGTACGTTCTAATCCTTATTTTTTATAAACTGTAAACGTTAATTATAAATGTTAATGGCCATCTTGTCAGAGAATATCAGTTTGTCAAAGTTACGTATAAGAAAAATCAATAATACATAAGATTTTACTTCTAATTGTAAGTTTGTCTATATTTATTCTAAAGATAAGCCCCGCTTCAAAATATCAGCTATCACTTTCAAAAACCAGTGGTATCCTGAATGTGATCGCTATACAAGATTATAACCTTATGCCATAAGTTTATATTGAAGCTCGTAACTAAATATCAAAATTTCAAAACACACAGAATGATTTCAAAATGATGCCTCGTGGGAGAGAGGGCGCCTGACGCTGCGTGACGCTCAATGACAAGTGGTGGAGGGTTAAAAAAGGCCGATTTTTACGTGACATCATTTACGAACAACTCCTTGAATCCAAATAAAGTTATGAGTTCGGACACAAAAACAGTTGGACACGATTAGCATTCACAGAAAGTGTTTTACGACACTTCTTAGAGATCCATTAACCCAACGAAGAACTGACGCAGATAAATACGTGTAGATCCTAATAAAAAGATATTTTATTTTTGGGGCAAGAGAAGACCTCGCCGACTAGATGCTACCTTCCTACCCACTTGTCCAATATCAATATCACACTGCATCTGCAGCTCATTTCCTCATTGGACACTTTTGTCAGTTATAAAGGTCAACTGGTCACGTCGGTCTTACTTAGAATTACTTAGAATTTTAGAATTAAAATTTGCTTAAAATTAATAAAATGTAAGAAATAATATAAGCGAGAGTTTTGAACATAGATTTTAAAAGCTGACATTTAACACGCGAGAAATTCAAAATAGAGGAAGAAACTTGTCAGATTTTGTTTTTGATGATAGATCTTTGCATATTTTAAATATTGAATTGTTACGTTTAAATAAAAGAATGTAGATCTTGGTGGATTGACGAGGGTGGAGTAGGGAAAAAAGGTCAAAAAATTAGTTGTATTCTCATCCAGAAAGGTTAAAGGTCACTCATTAATTATTAACAAGCTGTTCTCAACAATCATTCAAAATTTCAAAACAGCCTTTTATTCATTTCACTGCATTTTTACATCCAAATAATGTTGTAATTTATATATAGCTTTCAGTGTCAGTTGCTGCTGGAAGAATATGGTTCCTCATATCAAACCACGAGTATTTGATAAGCCTCAGGGTTTCGAAGCGTAATTCTGTCAATTAATAATTATAATTAAACCATACAATATGTAATGAAACTTTAAGTATTATATTTTGCATAGAGGTAAAAGGCGAAAAAATGGTGAATTTTCATGCTACAGAGGATGTGGACAAGTTTTTGAAACAAAGGAATTGCTTCGTCGGCACAGTTCAAAGAGTGATCGGTTTCAGTGTCCACTCTACAGAGAAACAAGGTAAAAAAGATATAATTACTTGAATTTGTACTAATTATCTCACTCATTATCACCATTATTAGATGAGTTTATTAATAAAATCCTTGTTTTTAATTGTTAGAAAGGAACAAAAGAAAATACTATTGAATGAGGAAACTGCCAGTGACTCCTCATCGTCTCAAGACAACAAAATCAAAATTGTTTATGAAGACGACGCAAGTGTCTACGATTCTTCAAAGTACACAAGAATCAATTTAATATTTTCCACATCAATTAACCTTTTGTATTTGTTAAAATTGTTAATGCACTCTATTTTGAATAGGGACGTCGTACGAAGAACTTACCAGCCAATTGATCACGAACCGGATTTCCTCATTGAGTACGTAAAACTTATTCCTTTTAGAACAGGCATATGCACCTCTTCCACTTCCGCCGGTTCTATTTAGTCTAGTATGAAGATTGTTCGTGTTGAATCGACATATTGTAAAAGTTATTACTCATTTCTTAGACTTTTTAATTGGATTTATTTAATTTCAGCCGATTTTTGGAAGATTGCAACTTGGTTTGGAACCATTTGGAGTTGGACAAGCGGTATGGCTTCAATATTTAAAAGATGATTTCGCTTTAAGCAAAAGCAATATAGGTTAGTAAAATGCATTGTTTAGTAATTGAATAGGAATTAAACTCTTTACGAAAATAGCAGGCTGACGCTGAATTACCTTGTTTTTTTCTAAATTATAGATTTGTAGAAGAGTATTAGACTAGGACAGGAGTAAAACTCACTAAACAATTTCAAAGAAAATGGAAACTTTATTTATTTTTTATTATTTTAATTGGAAGCAAAAAGTTTCAAAATTATAGCAGAAGAATGGAGAATCGGTTAAATGAAAAATAAATGAGTTGAAGCAAGAAAGAAGCAGTCATTCATTACACGTTCATTTTTACAGTTTGAAGGTAAGATGCTTAATTCGATATGTTTTAATGAAAGACTCAAATTGGCATTTAGGAACCCAAAAACCCAAAAAAGTGCAAAGTTTTAAAATCTATTGAAAACCCCTGCATCAAAAACCCTGTAAAAACATGTAATATATTATTACGTAGTCCTAAAATTATCATTGTATTTACAACTAATATTATACATTACAGTTTACAATACACCCCGTATTATTTCTAGTGTTTCGTTTTGAAGGAAATAAACTCTCTATAAAGGTTTAATTAAATATTGACCATAATCTTTCATCATTTTACAACTTATTTTGATCTGGTTTAATACAATAGAGAATCCACTAAACCTTTAACCACATAGTCATAATTTGAATCGCACAAGTAATCTTGGAGTTAGTCCTCAAAATCGTAGCACTGTGTGTAAGATTTCGACCTTAGGTCACACAGGCTCGGGTTTGACATTGAAGCTAAGGCTTGGACCTGCAATTTCATAGCAGTTAGTTTGCCAATAAAAATATCTGTGTGCTCTTTCACCAGAAACATTTCAGCTTCATAATAGGGCATTTGGCATTGAGTCAAATTATTTTGTTTAGTTTGATCTGTTATATATTATTTTATAATAGCAATTGTCAAAATTCAATTGTTTTAACAACCAAATATAATATTCCAAGAAGCGATAAATATTACCTTTTAGGGCCAGTTAAAATAAGAAAATATGCATTAATTATCTCTTGTTAGCCAAAACTATTTTAAATTACTAAGATTACTAAATTTAGTAATCTAGGAGTTTAGTTACTTAATTACATTTGGATATATTAACCTAATTACACTTACACATGGTGAATGCTTCTATCGTTTCATATTCAGCAAAAGGGAAGGCATTTTAAATATTATTTTAAATGATTTTTACCCTTTGCCAAAATGTTTAAATTTATGGTTCCTGCTGCAGCTGCAACTGCAAATGAGTACAATGAACTTCTAAATAATAAGTTTACACTCCATTTTTATAACTCGATTGTAATATATATATTCTTATATGAATTATATGCTGATTATTAGTAATTTTATCTTTATTTGACTAAATATATCCCCTTTCATGATAAAGACAAGAAATAACAAATCCAATACAACAAAATAATGTACTGAAATAATTTCTCCCAGTAACTTGACATAATATTCTTGCAAGTTTTCTAACTGATGCTTTATTTAAATAAGTTCAATATTAAGTGTCTGTATTTTGTCTTATTTTATTTATTTCTATTCTCATTATTCAATTACACATTTCTTTATCTGTCAAATTATTGTATTTTAACTAATGTCGCACTAATATCTACTTTTTATGATCTTGAATGTCTCTCTCTGTAACGCATTTAAATCTAACTAAAATTGTTAATAAAATAATGTTTTGCATGCAACTGTCAAGCAAACATGATTTAATACAAATTTTCTGTATGCTGTTGGCCTAGGCAAGTTTGTTTATAGTTGACTAATTGACTAAACTATCTAAAACATTTAAAGTCATTTAATGACTCAAAATTAAATATTTTGACTTTGACACAAACTAAGAAAGAGTTTAAATCTAAATTTTGAAATTTTTAACCATAAACTAAAGTAAATGTAAAACACTGAAGAAATAGGTGCTATAATTTCTGACTCCAAACTTGATAACGGCATCAGCAAGATTAAGGAATTGAATCAAGGGTTTTACTGGCCTTATTCATTCCGCTGTAAGAAATCAAAAGTTAACATAAACAATTACTTCATAAAATACACGTATCAAATTCAATCATAAATACATAATAATCCTTTTAAGTAGATAGTTTTTGGAAAAGCAATGTTTGTGCATTATACGAAAAGCTTTAATTATAAAAATGTTGAATTAATTACTTACATTCCATTAGTTCAATTATAAAACATATTCGAATTTTGTCAACTTTATCATTCCAGTGATAGCAGGTAGGGTCGTAGAATTCTCCTTTGGAAATCCAATTGGTACATTCATTATCAGAGGAATAGTCTTCCCTTTGAAACTGCGTTGTTTCGAAAGGGACTCTTATGGAGGAAAGTACTTGCACTTGATTTTTAGAGTAAAACTCAATTTTGCAATTTTTTATACACATTATTGGTGTATAAAGGTCGGATCCGGATGGGAATTCCCAACTTAAAGTAATTTTCCCGGATGAATGGAACTTGACTTTGCTATGTAAATACAAATAATTATAAATGTTTAAAACCACTTTTAAGAAATTTATAATTATCTTCAAATATAGTTGTTAGATGTAATTTTGATTTAAATCAATGTGAAAATTCCTCACGCTTCGTGTTCCACTTTTGCAAGTATACCACTTTCGAACTTTATTTTACCAGCTGGATATATTTTTACGGAATGAAATACATCTGCAAGATCGGCCATTTCACTTCTAGGAAGAATATCAAATTCCAGAGCATATTCTTCTGTATTTGCTGGATATGCCTACAAACAGAAAGGTTTTGTTAATTAAATTTAAAAATTGTTCAAATTGCAATATATTTTAAACCACATCTTAATATTCATAAAAGTATCTCCAAAAACATTAATTTCAAAATCCAAAATATCTTTTATAGCTTCAAATTATAAAAAATGACGAAAATTAGTTATAAATGAATTTTGAATTCTTACCGGAACGGAAGCCTGTTTAGTACAAGCCATTTTTTAATTTTTGATTTTGAAATACGTCTTAATTCTAACAAAAATTGATATAAAATAAATGAACAACTGATTTAGTTGTCTAAAGAAATTTTAAGTCCAAACCGGATAACAAACTTGAGTCAGGTACTCTCAAAGACAAAACAAAAATAATCCTTAACCTTTTTCTTTTGCTTTCATATCACTTCCTTGTAATTTTTGTTTTGGATACGATTAATAATAATAACATACATACCATAATACTCAAATTACATTCCCCATTCCCAGCCTTAGAGTCTGGGCTACACTCCAAGGTACTATTAGTTCTTCCATAGCAATTTTCAAACAATACAAACCCCTTTCACATGAATCTGAGTTTATTTGTATTGTTTACAGTTAAACTTGACTTATTATTCTTGAACCTGAATCAGAGCCACAATCCACCCTTATTTAACCCAATGACAGGAATCCTGTATTTAAATAATTCCATCGCTATATCTTTCATTCATATGGTTTAATATTGAAATTAGCATAAAACTATATTATTAGTAAATAATATTATACAATTTCCAGCCCAGAGCACGGTTTAAATAGAATTAATGGTAGTATTTCTTCTTTCAATATTTAACTTGACTTCACAATACTGTACGTGATAGCTTGATAGTCAAATTATACTGATGTTGACACTACTAGTACTGGCTCGATTCCAATTCGGGATATTTGAGACCTTCCAATTTACAATTGCTGTGTCTTGCATACAGTTCCGTATCTATCGTTATCTCTCTTCAGCCTTATTAACAAATCTACAGTATGATATTGCTGAGAATCAGGACAAAAAAAGCTCTTTGACTTAAAAACTTCATATAAATGATTTATGCATCAAGAAAATAATACCTAATTAGTAATTAAAGAAAACTAGTTTAATGGTGGGGCCTTTAAGGTTTCAAATAATACTATAGTAAACTTCATACATATGCTGAGCTTAAGTGTTACGGTATGAAGAATTGAAATACTTGAGTTACCTTTAAGCTGCATATAACTTTATTAGCCTTCACTTGCTATAAGCTATAATACATTTATGGCTGTTAAAACACATCATGCAGCTATCATTAAAAATAAAATGCAATTAATTCACTGGCCAAAATAGTCAAATGTTTTTTATGCAAAGTTTTCGTAAAATTTATTGAATTTTATAATTTGATGACATAATTAGTAATCAATCCAAAAGCACGGATGCAAAAATTTATTAAAAAGCTTGATCATAAATTTTTTAATTTTGTTTCAAAAATACACTAAACAGCGTCATACTTCCGCAGCATTTACAAAATTTGCCTTAGAGTTAGATTGTAAGGGAGGAAGAATTTTCGACTCATATTTACCAGAACAACCTTTAGCAACAGATCCAACTGTATTGAGAGTTGATTCATATTCATTTATTTCATTTTGAGGAAGTAAACAAATAGATTCTCCTTCAAAGTTATTATTCTCAAACACAGTCCAATCTATTCCTCCAGTTGTAACAAAACGAGTTTTTGTTGGATCTCCTGTAATAACATTCACGTAAGCTTCGGCCATTTTCGAAGTTAAGAAAATCTCTTCAGACTTTGACCAAGGTACAATTGCAATTGCAGGGACATAAGTATCATTGAATCCTAATGTTTGAACTTTTTCTATAGAATTGACATTATCTACAATGTTTGCACAAACTGATTCAGCGTTAAACAAGTACCAATTCTCCCGTCCTGATGCTGATATTGCCCACCTAATTTATTTTTAAAAATCGCGATTGCAATGTTTACAACTGTGTTACTTTAAGGTTTATTTTTAAAATGCTTACCATCCTGTTGACCTTTTTGAGAGGAAAGTGCCTCCCAAGAAGCTCTTCACGCATTCCGTGTCATTTCTGCTCTGAGTTAATATTATCCCTTCTCCAGTGCAGTCAGCTTGAGTAAAAAGTTCTAAATGAAATGGATAAGTGGATGCTAACCAAATTTGTATAATAAATATAAAAACAATGAAAAACTGATTCATTTTGACAAGTTTGGAGTTCAAGTTGTATAGCTTTAGAAGATGTGAATGTTTTCCTTATTTTATTACCAAAAGTGGACTGAAAAAGCAAAAATCTAAATTCAACAACTTTGTATGGAGTTTTTATACCAGATTGAGGAGTCTGTTCAAGTCAATTTGGCATGATTATCTCAGTCAAATTACAACAAAGATTAATTCTCAAGAGTTTTACTTTTAACCAAATTTTTTACAACTTCATAGTAAAATCTAAATGGTCTGTCTGTATTGTTTACCTTGTAACGCATTGTTTAACATTCTTTTCATTCATAAATCATAATGATAAGATACCCACACAATTTTTGGATTTACAATTGGCCCAGGATTTAGAGTTTAAAACAGTAATAAGATATTATATATAAGTAATAAAAAATAATCTCTCTTTTGCAATCTCTTTGCAATCAAACTCAAAGCTTTTTAAGTAATTAGTAATTAATCACGGGATCACTTGAATTTCACTGTCCTTTTTAATTTTTAATTTATGAGCATTTTAAATGTAAAACACTACACATATAATATAGCACACCTTCTCATGAATCCAATAGAAAACTAATAAAATGAACATATCATTCCGAACATCACAAGTTTGGTTTGCTATTTGACATTCTAAGAATTATTTGATGGCGGTGATATTTTTGAGAAATAAAAAATACTAAGTGTTTTGAGCTTTTTCTTATAAACAGCTCTTTGAGATGGCTTTATAACGAAAATCGATAATGTCATGAAAGTCATGATATTAGGACAATTTTGCTTTACAGACTTATTCGAATATTTCGAATGAGAATCAGGGTGCCCTTTGTTTCTTTGAAAGGGTTATAATGAAAAAGGGTTCCATATACCAGGGTTTTTTTAAAGAAAAACGTTTGTTTTTTCAAAATTATTTTGTTATGATATGTGGGACTGTCAATTTCCCTACCTTAAGTCTCATCTAATTAGAAAATGGGTGTGACAAGGTGTGTACCTAGATCATGGAGATTGTAGATTGAGTTATTGTAATGAAACAACAACATTATTTGCTTTGTATATGATGTATTTTAAATAGTGTTTTGAAAACTTACAATTTTAAAGGTAAAAAATTGTATATGAATTTATATTAAAATTAAAATAAATTTATCTCCCAACTAAATTCAGTCTTTAGTTTACAAGCATCAAAAACTTGCTAGCCCAGATAAAACTCTGCCTGCAGAATTAATTTAATTACCTATGTAAAAGTGCAGATGAAGTATTCACAAAGGATGAAATCTCCAAAAAGAAGTGTGTATATTAAGAGGCACAAGATGAAAAATTAAGAAAACAAGAATATTTTAATGTATAATTTTGACAAAAAAGTTATTACAAATTAATTCACATTAACAAGGTAGAAAAACGAAAAACGGCTAATCAAAAGTTAGTAAAACGGAGTTAGTTCTTGAGTCAGCTATATTCACAACTTTTATCGTTTTTGCTCAAGGGTCCAAGTCATAGACTGTTCATGATAAAGGCAGTCGTCCGTTACCTTTATGGTTGAAGCTGCCTGTGAAACCACTTTGAATCCACATTTTTCCAAAGAATTAAGATATTTGACTACCGCAGCCATAGGCATGAAATTATCTCCACTCTGGATATCAAGGCACTTATCAGTATCAGGGGTAGCAACATAGCAACCTTTTGTCAAAGATTCAATAGGAACCTTCCCTTTCCAGCCATCCGTTGGTTTAGTAAATTGTTCCAGAAAACGTGATAAAATTCCTTCAGAATCAGTTAATCCACTGATTTCAACAACCCAAATTCTTTTAAAAGGAAAATCCGCCATACTCATTGAATAAGCTGCTGTCCCATAAGTATTCGGGGTTACAGAATTGTACAACCTGTAAAACAAATTTAGTTGTGAATCTTATTGTTTCTTAGTACTTTTGTATAGCAATCACAAATATGTAGAGTCTTAGAATTCATCAGAAAAAAATGGTAAACTCACATGCAAAATGAATTTACCTACACATTTGAATGAATATTTTAATTAATAGTATTTGGAAATTTATTTTCCACTCGGAACTTACCGTACAATTACAAACATCCTGTTGACAATTCAAACTTGAATTGGAATATCCCGATACTGAAATTTAAAAATCAAGTTGAAGTAGTAAAAAACGGTTGAAATTCTGAAATACAAAATAATTATATTTCCAAAGTCTCTCTACTTATGAATCTCTAGTGGAAATGAGCTTGCTGCTTTTTTCCTGTCAAATCTGTTTAGACTTATAATAAAAACCTTTATTAAAAATAGAGCATTTTTAAAATTTAAAAGTTGATAGTGTCAAAACTGAAATATTAACGTTAAGCTACTAATAATTAAAAAAAAATCTTTTAAAGCACTACACACTTTAAAGATAATTTTTTGTAATAAATTAATAATACCAGTAGTGATATTGGCATTAATGGCATTTTTTAAACTGTAATTCAAAACCTGACGGAGAAATAAACACAAGAGACAAAATATTCCTGTAAATTTACATCGACACTTATTGTATGGCCAAGACTTACCGTACTGTGACAGCCAATTAAGTAAATGAAAATTCAGTTTCTAAATCGAAAAAAGTCTAATCAAAGAAAATGCATTAAGTTATTCTAAAAATTGAAGTTTTACTCTGATTAGTACGCCAGTTCAACTACTTTGGAAGACACTCTCTACAACAAATTCATGATACTGACTGTATTTCTATTATAGAATTAAATACTGTATGATAAATTTAATACTTCTTGGCTGACTCCTGCCTTCTTGCTTGAAATAATATATATATTTACTCAAAATAGTCCTGGAAAAAGTATTTGGATTGTATGCTTGGTCATGGTGTGATTGGAGTATTTTGTATATAATCTTATTTCAGATCACCCTACTACTTAAGATGGGAGTAATAAAATCATCCTTTAGAAAAACCACCTCTTACACTTTAACTTCTCATACGACAGAAATGTAATAATATTTAACTTTTAATATGATATCATTTATTTTCTAAAGAAAAAAAACCAGACTGAAACGAAAGAGAGAGAGAAAAGCGTAAAAATAGATACGCTAGCTATCTTATGGTCATGAACATCAAAAGTAACACAATACATATCACATTAACTGGTACTAGACAAAAAATATGCTAAATGCTTGCTCACAAAATGTCTTAAAAAATTCAACCTTGGATAACAGTAGTATTTTGAGCCCTGAAAAGATGCGAGAAGTTCATATACAGGCCTAGGT
>JAQGAA010002203.1:0-13256 GCA_034696425.1 Isotoma viridis | reverse complement strand
TTGCTTGGCTTTTTTCTCTTCCAATTTTTGTTTTTCTTTCTCCTTCTCTTCTAAAATTTTGCGTTTTTCTTCTTCTTAAAATTTAGTTGTAGTTGTAATTTAGACATTTAACACTCATTTTTTAAGAACAAAATATCCAGTAAATTCTTTCTCATAATTTGTTTCAAAAAGCTCATATTAAACAACCAGCAGCAGTAGATGAAGAAGGATGGATGGTACCTCATGGCTATTTATCTGACAGTGAAAGAGAAGGCGAACATGTCGATCTTGAAACGATTAAAAATAAAGAACAAGAATTCTACCGCTCACTCAAGGAAAAAGTCAAGGTTTGTTTGTTCATAATTACCAAAATATAATTCAGTGAACAAGTATTTTTATTTGAAATTGAAATAACTTATTTTTTTTCTATTCATATTCATAGGCTGCCTTACCAATGATACTGACAGAAGGGCTTTCTGAATACAAGACGATATTTCCACTCCATTACCGCAAAATTCGTAGGAGTAACCGTTCACGAAAGGTCCCTTCAGCAAGCTTTCAAAACAAGGGATTTCTTGCTCTTGAACTTCCAAGTGATGATGAAGAAGATGCAGACTGGAACGAAGATGCTGATGAGAAAGAAGGTGACCAAGAAGAGGGACAGGAAGAACAAAGTTTACAATCTGATGACGAGTCATCGTCTTCACTAGGATCCTCTTCAGAAAGTGAAGATTCAGATGATGAATATGAAGAAGATGAAGAAGAAGAGGAGTCTGACATCGACATGGAGATTGATGAGTTGGTAGAAGCGCCCAAAAAAGAAACCCTTACCGAAGGGTCCCCAACGTCAACTTAAAAGATTGATAAAAATTCTAAGATAATTTAACTGTGAAGTGCGACGTGATTTGTGACATCTGATGCCGTATTGCTAACTGCTTAAGTTAAAGTTAAAGCATGCGGTTTCATTTGCTAGAACCGAACCGAGTGTACACCACAAAAGGGCCTTCTGACTTTGTTTCAAGTTTGATTTGGACATGATGTGATGGAAGCACACGGCGACTATCTAAGTTTGTTTTGGGGAGCAGAGTGAAACGAAAAACAAGCTCTTATCTCTGAAAGAGTTCTTATGGCCTCAAAATTGATTTTTTAAATTATAATTTAACATGTATGTTCTTTATCTCCGGAAACTAATTCATGTGTGTGTGTGATAGTGCGTTGATCGGTAAGTAAGTAATGGGATCCCCCTGAAATTCAAAGGGTGTGTAGTTTAATTTTAAATGAACGAAGGGTGTCTGTTAGTTAGTTTTAGTACTACTACTACTGCCTCGATAAAGTGTAAAGAATTTATAATTTATTGTATATAGGTAATAATTATAAATAATTCCGGTTCTTCATAATTAATATGATTTAACAATTACAGAATGATTTGTAGACGAAACAACAAAACAAATGCTTTATCATTATTATTGTATAAAAGTTACTACTGCTAAAAACAATAAATAATGGACGCTTTAGAAGCCGAGCTTCCCTGCAGATACAGTACAATCATGTATATAAAGTCTTTGATGAAAACTTTAATGCTTATTATTTTTTTAAATTTTATAAAACATTTTTATTTAATTTTATCAAAACTGAGTTAAAATACAAAGAAGCATTAGCTGCTAAAATATTGCTAGTCGTAATGGAGGTCTAGATTTACTTTGTAGATTTAGCTCACCGATAGTGATAATTACTAGGTTAGAGGTATCTAAACTACTCCAATACTCTCAATATGTATAAAACTCTTGCGTGCATAACTTATCCAGTATGAATTTTAATGAGAAGACAGGAAGCAAGGAGAAGTGTAGGGAGAAAATTTAACCGTGTTTTATTGGAATTGTTCCCCCAGGTATTTTAAAAGTGTTTTGTGCTCTTAGCTTTTACAAGTTTTAATTAGTAGGTACTAACTAGTACCTTAGGGAAGGAACCCATGGGGTTATATCATTTTGCATATCTGTATAGTATAGTACTAAAAAGGTATAAGGTATAAGGCATGAAATCAGACAGGTGAATTACTTTAAGATATTAAATTGGTAGCAGTAGTAGTTGTTGCTGTGGATAGTGTAGTGGTCAATCAGAGGTGAATGAATGTAGGACGTGTTAGTCCCAAGGGGGTACTTTTCCTCTCATAAACATAAAGACACAGAGAGAGAAACTCATAAGACTCGAATGTCGAATCGAACTTTTTAATCCACTTTCTTTCTCTCTCTCTCTCTCTCTGTGTGACCACATTACATAAAATCGGGTAGTGTTTGGTAAAACAAAAACATGCCACATCCTCGATTTACTATTCATACTAAAACCAAATTACTTTTTGATCGTTAACCGAAATCCGAATGTTCTGGAGAGTGTATACTAATGTCGAGTATTACTTAAACACGATATAAAAATACAACGAATATGTTATTTCGCATGTCTTTTTATTTTAATCGCATGGCGTTTCTTAATGCATCATCGTCATCCCATTATATTATTGTCCACGTATGATAACACAAAGTATTAACAAAAATATAATATTATAAGGCACCCCTATTTTTTATATTGTACTAAAATCCTCAGTAGCATTAACATCACCAATCTAGTCTAATCCACCATTGATAAAAAGTTATACATCGTGAGTCTTAATCTTTTAAGGTGTTACAAAAGAGTTGTACAACAGGGGGATAGGACGATAGGAGGGTTGCCTTTCCTATCTATCCGACTCTTAAATTCGGGCTAAATCCATGCAAAAATTTATATCGAGTATTAAGTAACTTTTGATAGTATTACGTGTGTATTGCTTTTATGTCTGAAGTCCCCTATTCAGCTTTTACTTTTTCGGCTCTTTAACATTATAATAATATGAATTGAAATTAAAACCTAGCTGGAAGTTATATCTTTTTTGAATATTTCAAATCTGTACGAAGAAATGATTAGGAGTGGCATGTCTATTTACACCTTGTTCAAAATCCATTATCCGTATAAGAAAGTAAAAGATTCAAAATTCTGATAAAGAAAAAAGGTTGATCGATAACTTTGAAGGACATTCTGTATAAGGGGAAAAGTTGCGCAATTAAATCGTGTATTTCGCCAGAGGACTTTCCCCATTATAATTCTAATACTTTAGAAATTCCACGAATGGAAAAGTTTTAGTAATTATTAGATTTTAAAATAAAATAAAAATTAAGATTAATAGTTTTAGTACAAGACAATATGGATTTAAAACTATTAATTAGGATTATGGCTGTTTGCGTGATTGGATTTCTTGTCGTTATTCTGGTCAGTTGAATTCTATTAATTCTAGCCAATTTTTAATGCTAAAAGCATTTCAATTGTTTAAACACTTTTCTTTTTCTTTTAAATTAGATGATAGTAGTTCTTCAATTGGTTGTTAATGCTGACCCAGATAAATACAAGGATCCGGATAAAGACACGGTGAAAACGGTGAAAAAGAAACCCAGTTAAGATCTTTAAAACATCTAGTGTCAGTTCAAGTAACGGACCACCCTACCTACCCTATTCACACTTGACACTTATATATCCTTAGTTTCACTTGACTCGTCCCTTCTCACCAGTAAGTGCTAAATCTAAGACTAAAGTTAAAGTTATGTTATTACTCTTCGAAGCTAAACTGTACCTTTTTTAATCTATTTTCGTTTTATGCAACAGGTCATCAATTTTCGAATCAGTTGAACCTTAATTACATTAGAAGAATGAATTAACCCCTATTACTTCTGATTCTGATATTTGTAATTCAAAACAAAAGCCCCCTTGTTTACATAAACGTACTTGCAATAACTAGATTTGCCTACCTATATTTGTCAAATATATTTTTTAGTTTTTAACTCAGTTTAAAGCTACGTTAATTTATTCGTATTGCTGTTGTAAATATAAATCTTGTTAAATTAAGAAATAGGATAAAACAACGTCATAATTAAATATGCTCAATGTTTGTAAATAAAATTGAAAACAAATCAACACTTAAGTATTTAAGTCAGGATTTAGAATAATGTTATTATTTTTGCACTAATTTCAAAATTAAACATTTTGAAAGACATACATCTATTATCTATAGATTTACCTTTCACCAGAATGTACGTACACTTAATGTGATTTTATGTAACAATATATAAGACAAATAAATAAACAGTTATAAGCCTTACTGAACAACTTTTGAATAGAGACGAACTACTGGCAAATAATTAAGTAGAGATAATTAACTGTAATGTATTGTGAATGAAAATATCATTTTAGTCTCATATAGCACATAGCGTTAAGCACAACGGAATTTTGTTGTTTTTGAATCTAGCTGGTTTTATCCATTCTTCTTTGGTTTTTCCACAACCGATTGAATAGTCGGTCAGTGGGAACAATTTATTGAGCCTTTGGTTTGGATCCTCCACCCAAGATCTTCCTTCTTTGAGCAAACATGTGCAAGTAGAGTTGAGGAAACACTAAAATAAAATAAAAATTAGATAGGAATATTTAGGCTAAATAACTTTCAACATTTAATTTAATGCATCCCAATTCTCAATTTATTAGAATAATAATTATTCTGGCTTAAACTGAACAACTGAAGCTTTCAGAGATGAGACTTTAAAGGTGGAAGTGCCTTATGCTTAATCAGCAGAGAAATCTCCTCTCCATTTCAGTGTCGTCTTGGCCCAACATTGATTAAAATTCTAAATTTGAATAAGTTTGCAAGATAACTTACGAGGGATGTACGACAACATGATGAGCACAAGGGCGTATTGGTAGTCAAAAGCAACGTTGAGGGGATTAGGCATTGACAAAGTCCACAATTTAGTTTCCTTTATGTAAGATAGGGATGCGTACATACAAAGCAGCTCTCCGGTTATTCCGATCGGGTACAGAAGCACGAAAAACGTGTATCTAAATACAAGAAAAATTAAATTCAGGTACATTTAGTTATGTTAACATTTTTTGATATAATTACAAATCTTGCCGAGCGAATGAAAACAAATAACTTCAATATCAGAGTACGCAATCAGAATCAGAGTATCAGAATTTTGAAATTATTCTAGACCGTAGTACCGATTTCATGTGATGTGATTTAGGCGTAATTATAAATTACATGAAATCTCACACTACTAACCTACTATAAATCCCTAATCATCCTTATCTAGTTATGATAATATAATTACAATAATTATGAATCACAATAATTCTAGGCTTTATAAAAAATGCTGAGTAGAATCCCACTCTCGATTTTTATTATTACCTGAACCAAACAAGAAGCTGAGAAAGTCCAATAAGATTAAGAAAGTAGTATCCATATCGAATGATTTCAGTAACATCCCAGGCGAACATACACAGAGGGACCCCAATGGATGCAGCTGCTGGGGGGCAAGAGTGAAGCACACCCCATAGCACAAAAACTCGGGACATTACTTGAAAAAATGTGAGAAATACATTGGACTTGACGAGTCCTACTGCTGCGTGTACAACCTGAAATTAACAAATAAAAATATTAGGTATTACAATAATGGAGGCTGATCTTGAGAGCCCTAAATGGTTAGAACTTTGTCGTCCTAATTAGGGCTGTTAGCAGACTTTCCAACTTGGTTTCAGCATCGAAAACATTAGATCCGGAATCCGGATAAAAAACACAATACGTACCTCGAGTAAAGCAGCAGTCTGGAATATTTTCAAAGGTAATTCAACAGTTTTCCAAATTTTGGTATAATCGTCTCTTTGCTGAATAGCCAAATAGAGAACATAACCCCATCCCAATGACAAGGACAAGTTGTAAAGAATAAGATAGCCCTTAGCAAGTACGTTCATCTTTCCTTAGTTAACTGATCCGATTTAATCCGAAAAATAATAACGATTAGTAAAGATAATTGCCACCGGAATCCTTCTCTTGGTCAAGGTAGACACTCCACTTGGAAGACTTTTCCTTAGTGCTCTCGTTTTCCTCTGCGTGTTGATGGACGTCACCCTCTCCAGATTTTTCCTCTACTTGGAAGTTTTCAATCGCCTTTTCCCTTTCCTGTTCGAGTTGATGCTGACGCAAAGCTGCGCAAATATTTGCCTCGTCTTCTTGTTTCAATTTAGCTTCGTTCAATTTCTTAACCAGTTCACGACACTCAGGTCCACTTCCTTTCCCAAACACCTGATTAAAAATTAAGAAACATGATTATGCTAAAACATCCTTCATATTCATGGGAATTTGAATAAGGAAAATGTAATTTTTAATGATTTATTTGCAGAGCATAATAAATCCTACTGGTTTTACCTGCAGGACAGTTTGCTTTGTCTCACAGACTTTACAGTTCCACTTATTCGATGAGGTTTTTACTATGTGTACCTAGAAAAATAAAAATAAAATATCATGGAATTAATGGAATGGTGAGAATATTTGAGTGAACTTTCCCAAAGGAATGCTCGACATAAGTAGATGCACTAAAAACTTGGTAAATTCTCAATTCAACTAAATTAGGGCCTTTCCTACTTGCACATGCAGGAAGCAAGAACTGACTACAAAACCACATGCCTTAGTCTACAAAAGTATAATTTAAATTCTTATCTTGATTTCCTAATACTCTTATCCTACATCCTACACACTTAAGAAATTTTGATCTAATTCTGGACTCGTATGTGAACATGCTTTAATGCTAAAAAATGGCTTTAATATCTTATGCAATACTCAGTATATTGTAATTAGTTGCAAAAATGTCACACAGACTTACAATCCACAATTACAACTTGCACATGCTAGCAAATTTACAGATGTGACAGATATCTTTGAAAGATAAAAGTTGGAATATCTGAAAGATCAAAATGGAAATGTTTGTAATTGTGAATTGGACACGTTGTACACTGTCAACTGTAACCCTGACCCTGACCCTAGTCACTGGCTGGACAGACTGGACACACACACAACTAACTGACACAACTACTGGTATTTTGGTTAAGAATTTAATATTGCAATTAAAAGCTAAAAATATAAAAAAATGTTAAACTTTTAATTGTGGACGTACCTGGAATGCTTTACAGTTGACGCAAAGAAGAACTTGAAGAATCTGAGGCATAGCATACACAAGCCAACAAAATCAACACATCATCAAATTCACCTTTCAACCTCTTTAATCCAATCCACTCATACTTTTTGCATACACTTTCATTCACAAATTACTTTGACTTGAACCTGTTTTAGCAAAACCCGCATGAATGCAGAAATGCATCAATTGAATCAAAAATGATTACAAAATCATAACGCAAAAAAACTTATCCGGCAACTTTTATAATCTTCTTAAATGTTTTCATAAGCTCCCACATCATTTCAACATAATCAAAGGACAGTTCATACTTTAATGTGATTTATCTTTCTAAATTTAACCCTGAACTTTGACCTTTTTTATAGCTTTTTGATTTTTCATTTTGAAAATTTCAATGAATTTCAAAATTTTTATGACTTTTTACCAAAAAATTATGAAAAAACAATTCAAAAATGATTTAAACTTCAGACTTTTGAAATTTTATTATGTTTGCTTTTATGAATCGCCTTTACCTAAAGCAAGCCATAGAGTCGCTTTTTTAACCCCGCGAAATTCAAACTCACACATGTGAAACACATTTTTATTGTAATTTTACTTCATGAAATTTATTATTTTTATTTTTCAAAGTTTTCGAAATTTGAAATTGTTCTGAAATTTTAGAAAAGTGTTATCTGAAAAAGATAAGTTGAAGAAATGAAGGTGAAAGTGTTAAGTAGAAACCCGGATGAATACACCCGGGATACTAAATACGATTTACACAAATTACCTCGGAATTATGACCCTGCTCTGCATCCCTTTGAAGCGCAGCGTGAATACACAAGGGCCCTTAATGCAGTCAAATTAGAACGAGTTTTTGCCAAACCCTTTCTAGCTGCTCTTGATGGACACTCTGATCTTGTTTCTCATGTTGCAAAACATCCAACTCAACTTTCCACCCTTTACTCTGCTGCTGCTGATGGAATCGTAAGTCAAAAGAAGTCTTAAAACCTTCAACCTTTGACCTCTTTGTCTTGATCAATTACAAATTATGTTCTATTGTCTAACTGTGAAACTTGTAGGTAAAGCAATGGAGCATTCCTCAGAGATCTTGTACTAGAACGATTCAAGCCCATGAAGGTTGTATTCGTGGAATGTCCCTTGACAATACTGGAGAGACCCTTATTACCGTGGGTGATGATAAAAATATCCGATTCTGGTCTGCAAGTTCCACAAGTTCGGATCTGACTACAGTGGAGGAAGATTCTAAAAATAATAGTAGTGTAGCCAAGCATAGTATCATTAGCAAGGTATGCATATAACAGTTTATGATTGCTTTGAAAAAGATTAAATTAAGTGAAACTAATTAATAATTTATTTTAGTATGTCCTGAATGGAGTAACACATCACGCCAAGAAGCCCATATTCGCTACAGGTGGAGGTGCATGTCTCATATGGCAAGAAGATAGAAATGAACCTCTTCACAAATATGACTTCAGTGTGGACACTTTATCCTCTATTTCATTTAATCCTACACAGACAAATGTTCTTGGTAAGTGTTTTCTAAAAAGTTCAATCCCATGTCGTTTTATCCTTACTTAAAATACTGTTTCCTAGATTAGCTTTATTTTATGCTTCTGTCGTATTTATCTAAAACGTTAACTTCGTTACGGAAATAACGAATTTTATTTCCTTTCCTTACGAATTTGATTTGAAATGCTGTGTTTTTATTGCTTTATTCAGGAGCCTGCGGAAATGACAATCGCATAATGTTGTATGATATTCGAGGAGGAGGTCCAATTAGAGCTGCAAAGCTCAGACTAAGATCCAATGCATTCCGCTGGAATCCTATGGAACCTTTCGTCTTCGTCGTTGCCAATGAAGATTACAAGTAAGTCCTAATTCATTGAATTCGAAGTTAAAAGGATTAAATATGTTTTATCATATTAATCAAAAATCAATATTGCTTTAACTTTTAGTGCACATTTGTTTGACATGCGGAAGTTGAACCAACCCCTAAACATTTTCATGGATCATGTGAGCGCAGTAATTGACGTAGATTTCTCTCCAACTGGAAAAGAAATTGTTACAGGAAGTTATGATAAAACTATAAGAATATTTGAAGTCGATAAGGTGAGATTGCCGGCCCATGACAAGTGATGGATATTTTCTTTTAAATTACACAACACTTAAAAGTAATTCTTTCTTTGTTTAATTTAAAGGGTCGTTCTCGCGAGGTTTACCATACAAAGAGAATGCAAAGACTGACTTCAGTGTTATGGACACTCGATAACAAATATATTATCTCTGGCTCAGATGAAATGAATATTAGGTTATGGAAGGCAAAAGCTTGGGAAAAACTAGGAGTAGTAAGTGAACACTTTTGAATGAAATGTATAATATTTTTATTTTTCGCCTATGTAATTATTATATTAAAATTTTTCTGTAATTTTTTGTAGTTGAAAACTCGAGAACGAGAAGCAATGAATTATAACGAAGCCCTTAAAGAAAAATTCGCCCACTTCCCACAGGTGAAGAGAATCGCAAGACATCGACACGTACCTAGACATGTCTACCAAGCCAGAAATGAAATCAAAACTATTAGGGAATCTAAAAGTCGAAAGTATGTTCTTGTTTTTCTTATTAAACAATCTCTCGCTACATTCATTCCTAATGAATCCTCTTTGAATCTTCCATTCAATTAATTTTTTGTCTTAATGAAACTTCAATTAGCGGTTAAAAATTGCCATTGACTTATTCCTAAATCGTTTAAATTAAAATCTAATGAGTCATTTTTAAATTTACAGGGAAGGAAATCGTCGTGCTCATACAAAACCAGGAACTGTTCCTTTCGTTCCAGAAAGACAGAAGACTGTTGTTCAAGAACAAGAGTAGAACATGCAGATTTACCGAAGATTTACCTAATTATTATTTTATTTTATATATTCCTTCCTTCGTTATAATGTGACCGATTTTTAATACTGACATTAAATTGATTGTCCAGAACAACTTCTCAAAAATTTAACGCATAAAAGTATTCAATTCGTCTGAAAACTCCATTTCGGAAATTGACTCTCTATAAAGGTTCATTCGTTGTATTTTAATTCTCATCTCATGTCCAAGTGTTTTAAAAAGTTTTCATTTTTAAAAGCTCTGATTTCATTGACATCAACTAATTGCCAGATTAATTGCAGTAAATTAAGTGATTTTAAAAAGGACTCATAGATTCTATGCAGAATTATTGCAGATCCCAAAATGTATGTTTATTATTAAGCCTTAGTTGGATGTAATTGGGACCATAAGGTTTTAAATCAGTGTCAATCAAAGCTTTAAATTAATTTAGGTATATACAGATTCATTGAAAAAGTTAAAAATGCATTATAAATAATTTTTGCAATGGATGAATGAATGTAATATGCACGTTAGGGCAGTCACGTAGTCATTTCCTCAGTGACAATTGACAATGTGTGCAAATGCACGTATCAAGCTTTCTTTCGCATGTCAACAAGTTCTTGCATTTTGTATATTAGTATGACCTTCTTATAGAGTTGAAAGTAATTAAACATTTGTCTCGATATGGTTGCGAAGGGAGTTCAGTTTCAGTTTGTTTATTTCCAAAGAAGGTGGGGGAGGAGTCAAGGGTAGGGGTGGTCGTGTTTTCATTTAAAATAGGGGTCAAATGAGAATATATAAATAATGTCCACACCGGGAAGACTCACATAAACATTCTATAACATTTCTCTCATAAAGTCGTCACAAGGTGCAAGGGTTGTATAAAGTAAACTGTAAAAACACTAATTGCGGAGTAGAGTTGACATTTTCGGTTAATTACTTAATTACCGTAAGAAATAAGTCAGAGGCAGAGGTGACAGCGGTGACACGTAAGTTAGTCAATTGTACCGACTTTAACTGTCACTGTACACTACTTTGTTTTTTTTTTCTGTTTAATGTGTAATGTTATATAAGTTCGAAGTCGAATTGATTCATGATTTTTATTTAGACAAAACCTTCGTTCAACCTTTGACCTTTTAAAAGTTGAATTGTTCAATCGTTTGTGATCTTGAAGGAAAAAACTCGAAAACTTTTTGAACTTAAAAACTGCAGACTTGAAAGATGTTGATGAACAAGGCAGTAAGATGTCTTCGAAGCCAATTCATATCTAAATTGACACAGCAATCAGCCCCAAGAAGCTATTCCAGGTCAAGTAATCTCTTCAAAGCGTCTGAGGTGACCCCAACTACCAACCCTACTAGTCAAGCACCCCCTCCACCACCACCTAAAAATCCATCTGTCATTGGTAAGCCAATTATAACTAAACAGTTTCAATCTTTTATGGCAAATGTATAACTGAAATTAAAATTACAATATTGCTCAATCGGGTTATCACCTAATTTCTTGTGATTTAATTATAGGAGGTCCACGAATGGCCCCTACTGCCCTAGACAAAATGTTTCTTACTTGGTCAGGTCATTTCAAATCTCAGAGTGAAATTCCACCTGTTCTCGAGTAAGTCCAAGATCTCAAATAAATTAACTCATCCATTTAATCCTATTGACCCAACCTGCTTTTGCTACTTTTTTATCTTAATTTCAAAATAATTTAACTCTCAAAACTTAAACAACATTTCAATTTTTACAGTGGGGACACGATTTTTAAAGCCAGAAGCTACGCTCGAATTCGGATCAACTTAGGATTTCTATTCTTGGCTGCATTGCTAAGTGGACTAATGATTTACTCTGGGAAACAAGCCGCAAAACGAGGAGAAACAGTTGAAAAAATTAACTTAGACTGGCATAAGCAAGTTAAAGAAGATTATCAAAAGGAACTCGCACTAAACAATAATCGCAAGTAAAAAAAAGAAGCTATTTTAGAAAGACGCGTTAAAAATCCTGAACCACATTAATCAGTTTCTATTGTACAGAATGCAAATAATATATTGTCAAATGTCAGATTATAATGTAAAAGAATAATTCTTTACATGAAAATTATAAATAGTGTGTATTCTGTAGCAATTATTAAAACAAAAAAATGTTTATTCTAATAATCAAGCATAAAAATATTTATAAAATCTATTATCTTATCGAAAAACTATTAATATAGAGAAAAAAACAGTGATTTTATGAACAGTTGAATCGAAAGAGTGTAAAAACCTTTATCGCATAATTTGTCATTCAATTTAAGTATTAGAGTTATAACAGTCGCACTACAGCATGGTACAATTATGAATTGTCTAAAGAGTAAAAATTTGATGCCTGATAATCAAAGTATTTTGTTGAAGTTTATCTAGTTTATTGCAATTGCAGTCATACACAAGAACACAGACTAAATATTATTAAAAGAGTCCATATGTCCTTCTCCTTAAGTCTAAATATTAATATTCGATGTCAGAATTAAAGAAAGATCTTACACAATGTTTAGAAAATACAAAGAAGATCATACATAAATTCATACAACAGGTAATGAAGATAAAATACCTTAAAATTCATATAGCTCCAAAATATCGTTTCGACTCGACAAAGCAGCCCATGGTAAGAAATTTATAAAAAATATGTACATTTTTAGTAGGAGTAAAGCTAAGCAATCAATTAAAAATATTTAAGTAGTTTTTCTCTGAAAAATAAATTGAAACAATATCAAAACACACCAGTGACACCAATAAGCTCGAGAAAATCGTATGACGGCAACAAACAATCAATGTCTTCTATAATAGCGTTTTGCAAGGAAATTCTCATCATAGGGTCTTCTTCAGTCATACTTAAAATTAGTTCCTTAATACGATCACCTTCATAAACAATTCTGTTCGGGAGACTTCTTTTGTACCGAACACCTCTTACAAAACTAACGCGTTCGGATGGTTGCACATCATACATGAATTCTGCAATTGCCAATCCCATTGAAAATACATCCACTTCTTGTCCATATTTGGAACCCGACTGTTCCAACTCCGGTGCCCAATAATCCGGAGTCCCTTGTTTCGAAGTATGTACCAATTGTTTAAAGGGCTCCGGATGAACCACTGATGAGCCAAAATCTCCTATTTTTGGTCTCCCGTTTTCATTCACAAGTATATTTTCCAATTTAATATCCCGATGGATTAGCATATTCATATGGATATGTTGTAAACCATAAAGGATATCCCGCACCATATTCATTCGAATCCACATGTTTTTCAACACTTTAAAACCACGCTGACCACTGTAGTCACATAAAGGATTTTTGTACATCCAATTGACCAAATTACCTTGAGAAAGTTCCATTTCA
>JAQGAA010002202.1:0-13257 GCA_034696425.1 Isotoma viridis | reverse complement strand
GGGAATGTCACTGAGCTTACGGTTGATGCATTGAGATTAAGTTCTTTAGTCATAGTCTCAGCGTTTTCATCTTCAAGGAATTTAAAGAATTTCTCTTTGTTGTCGAGTGAAATTTTAGCTGTTACTGGTTCTTCAAGATAATTATGAACCATTACTTGAAGACCTAAAACTTCTCCTTTTACAATGGAGTATGGTAGGTTCAATGAGATGAAGAAAGGTCGGAAGACCGTGAGTTTTTGGTCTTGCTGAGAGAGACCAAGTCCTTCTTCAGAATTAATTTGGAAGCCATTGATGGTCCAAGATGTAATTGTATCCGGAACAGTCTTTTCTAAGGTAAGTTTGCCTTCTGGAGCTTCGACATCTTCCCAGATCCAAGTTTCAGGGAAGCTAGATCGAACTCTTGTTGGTTCGACGTAACCACCACCACCCACAGGGGCACCTGCTGCAAAAGCAGCAGGTGGACGGCGGACTGGAGTGCTTGCGATTCGATTATTGTTGAATTGTTCTGCTTCTGGTGAACTATCATAATCCAAAGAGGCCATGGGAGCCATTGCATATTGTTTCATTGAGACTGGGAATGAAGAAGATCCTTTGTCGATAATTGCATTTGTCAAAATCCTAAGACCAGTCCGAGTAAAAAGTTGATAAAGATCTGACCCTCCAGAATACCAGCTCTGAGTAGTATCAAAGCTGTCAGCTACTTGACCCAATTTTTCATTAGTGATATCATTATCCTTCTTGAGTAATAATACAGATTGGTCTACAGCTCTTAACCCAATAACAGAATTTTTTAATCCCTTCAATGAAATTGATACATTTGCACCAGGCTCCAATGTTGAATCAGACAATGAAATTTCCAAATCGTTCTTTTTATCAACGAGGATATCCAACTTCAAAGTATCAACAATGACATCATTACCCCCTGCAAATACAGTGTAGACTACAAGAACAGCTTTAGGAGCTGAATTTCGGGGTAGCATAAGAGTTCCATCATAATCCTTGGTTTTTGGAATCTGCATGCGATTAGATTTCAAAACTTTTCCTCTAGAGATCAAAAGTATATTTATAGCTTCTATTGGCTTGCTTGTCTTGACATTAAATTCTAATTGTTCATTCTCCCTTAATTTATCAGATTTAAGAGTGAGTTGCATATAGCCTCCTGTGGGTGAAATAGTTTTTCCTGGAAGCCAAAGCTGTTGCTTCAACTCTTTGTAAGTGACATCAATTCCTTCATAACAGATTTTGGGGTTAGTTGGGGCTACAAATGGGATTAAAACCATTCCAGTGGGTGGAATTGATGATCTGATAACACCACCTTCAGCAGTTGGGTCAAATCCATGTTCAATCTTCAAAGCATCCTCTCTTGCATCCCCAATCGGGACATTGTCTTGAGTTGAAACTTTAATCGTGATATTAAGGGGGAATCCAGGCTTAATATTTTGTACAGAATTAATCAATTCTAGTTTATAAGGATATTGATGCATGTTAATTGAAGCTGATTCATTTCTAATCTGCCCGGAAACCTTATCCTTGCATGAAGCTTCGATTTTGAATTCCTTTGCATACGTTGGTGCAGACTCTACCCCAAGCTCAGACTTGATATCAAATTCCACTGAAGTGGAACCCTTGCCCTCTTCAAGTTGAACTGTTCTGGATACAGATGAAATCTTTCCATCTGGGTTGTATCGATACCTGTATGGTTCTTTGAGTACAAGTGTGCATTCTCCTTCAACCGGTTTTCCATAGCTATAAATTGAGCTTACCTCAACCATGAATTTAGATTCATTAAATGTTACAAAAGAAGGCGAGAGTTTAAGTCCAACCTTGAACTTTGGAAGTACATATTGATCAACAGAAAATCGATAAGATGATCGTTCTTCGTTATTTTCATCAAGTTGAGCTTCAACAGTCCAATCTCCCAAGTTGGGTTCGACAGAGAGTTCAAATTTATCCGAGATAAATCCCTTTGACCCAGGGATTGGGACGGATTTAAGAGATTTGATAATATTTCTTCGGGGATCAGTAATAGTTAGGCTTATGGGCTTATCTAATCCAAAAGGTTGGAGGTATCGGTTAAGAACGAAAATTCTAAAACGAACAGTCTCACCCGGTTTGTAGATTGGTTTATCTGTTTGGATTAAGATTGAGGTATTTTTCATATCTCTTGTGAGAAGGACTGAATCTGCACTCTTCTTGTCTTTATCTGATGCTGTAACAGTTAAATTGTAATGTTCATCCAAAAGGGATCCTACTTCTAGATCAACAGTATTCAATCTACTTTCAGGACCCAGAGTCACCTCCTTAGAAGCTACGGTTTCATTTTTCTCAGAAAAAATCTCAAATTTAAAGGTCACAGGTGAATCGACTTTCTCCAGGGTAGTAGAAATGCTATAAGTAGAGTTGGGTCGAATTGCCATTTGAGACACGGCTGTATAAACAAAATCCCCTGAGATTGGCATAGGAGACAGGATCCCTACTGCCAGAAGTAATACTGGCAAAACCTTTAGAGAAGATTTTGCCATTTTAATCGTTACGGTTAAAAATGTAAGTATTATTCAAATTAGTTGCTTGCTCTTCAACAAGTAAATTTTGACTGCATTAGAGATCTAAATTTTGTATTGTATTTAATTATTTTACTTTCCAATGTGAACAATCAAATATTTATTCAATTAAATTTTGTGAAAACACTTCTAAGAATATAGATGTGTTTAGAAAGGCCGTTATGTTATGTATGTTCTGCGAAATTAATGCACGCAATGTAAACTTCTTTGTAATTAATTTTGTCAGCCCTGTGTTTATCTCTGTGTGTCTTTGTTATTCGAGTCGAGAAGACTGACTGACAGACACTGACATTCTAAACTATAATAACTACTCCTTTGCACAACTAACTATAACTAACTACCTACTGGATTTTTAGATTGGGATTTTCCAAGAAGATAACTCGTCGATATGATGTCTTTCAAGTTATCTTTAACTTTACACACGCAAGACCTACTTGTTTTAAACAAGAAATCTTGTATAAGGCTATTCTAACTAACTTTATAGAAAAAACTTATAATATGAAATATTAAAAATAAATTTAGCTTAGGCTTGTTGAACTCAACAGGATATACGCTCTTCAAAGATCATTAAAAGTTAAATGCAAGTATGAGTTAGCAACAGCAATAAAGGCAAATCTTGTTTTGAGTTATATTCTGGTTCTTGGATTTTGATCTTCAACTCTGCTGGATAAAAAGTTGTTTTCACATCAATTCTTTAAATAATTATTATCTACAAACAAAAATTAAGTCTGTAAAAAATGTTTATAATGATCATCATCATCATGCCAATGGTAGTTAAGTGGAATTACAATATTGATGGTGATGGGGTCAGTTCGGTGGTGGAGAGGCCTAATTGCTTTACAGATAGATGCACTCACAAATAAGTTCGTGCAAATAGAAATAACAATAAAATAACTAACGACACGAATAGATACACAAAATACAATACAAAAAAAGCCTATTGTAATGTTTCATGATGTAGGATATGCATAGCATGTATGAGAGAAGTGTACAGGATGAATGTATAGAGCAATTAGTTTTGATGATGTACCCAAGCCGAGAGAGAGCTGTCATTCAGGTCATGGATTCATGGACACCTTAACGAATGGAGAGGAAATATTAATTAAAAGGAGGAGAGGCAAGCTGGATAATCTTTTTAACTGACCTTGGTTGGAGGTGAATCTTTCTAGCAAAATCATTTACTTTATAATACTAAAATGTATGAAAATGACTGTGGAAACCTAGCCTAGTAAATTGGTTAAAATTTTGCTATATTTCTTCTAAAAATTCCCTTCAAAATATAAAGCCACCCTTGAAATATAAATATCATTTCAGAAGTTAGAATTGAACCCCCTGGGGTTCTTAATCACGTTTTACGGTAATATTAACGCTATCGATTTCATAAAAAGTCATTTTGACTCTGAGAAGGGCAAGCTACAAGTTAAGAAAACAGTATTATCTATTTAACTATGTATGTATAGCTTTAAGCAAATCATGACGTTTGGAGGCCCGTATGTATGTTATCTATCTCCAATCTTCCCAAAGATTGTAGGTACAACGATTACATTTTAGATTCAGCAGGTCAACCATATACGTTTTTTTAAAAAGTATTCAATGAAAATATAAGCTAACAATGTAAATACGATGTACAAGAAGCCATAATGCTTATGGAAAAATTATTTTTTAAATTTGTATCGCGAAAACTTAGACTCATCGTCTAGGTTTTAATCGTTCCGACTTGTTGTTACGAAAAATAACTTACCAATTTAATTTAAAAATGCTATTGCTAAGTACTAAGATTCAAAGAGGGAATAATTTTTTTGTAAAAGAAGAGACGGGCACGGCGCACGTATAATCTTTCATAATAATTTAGATTCTTAAATGCGTAAAGATTTGTGAAATATAACCTTTCTGAAATGGTTACTTTTCAATGTAATACATAATGTACCTTGAGCTTTCAAACCCAATCCCAAAGCTCTCAACTTAATGGTTTTTCAAGTTAAAGATTAATGTTCCTCTTCATTTGAAAATAATGAGATTCTAATACACATCAAAAATCACATTTTTTAAATGTTAATTTAATGACGAATTCACTTTGTTCTAACGATACCATCGGCTCCAGACTCTCGAATAAAAATTAAACAAGTTTGTTACATATGATGCATTTCATGACTGCACTTTGCAATGAATAATATTATACAACAACTAGCTGAAAGCTGTTTCGTGCTAATTTAAAACAATTCACAATAATATTAACAACCTCATCATTTATTCATAGCATGATGCTTATTATCTGATTTTTATTCTTAGTGACTGCAATGAGTAATATATGATTTTGCGAGTCGCAGATTCAAAGAAATTGTTATGTGTCATTATTTTCATAGTATATTAATAATACATATTTTGTAGCTAAATAGTTTTGACAAGGATTTTACTTCTTTGTAAATAGATCTTCCTTCGGTAAATAAACAAATACATTTATATACAAATTATATTTAAACACAGCGTAGTTTTAGATATACTGTTTGAATCGTATGAATCATAACAGGATAACATGTTTAAATACTATCATGAAACCTATTTGAATGCATTGAGCCTGATCCATCTCCGTAAAAAAAGCCTTCTGAAGAAACAGATCCTCTTAACAGACGCTTTTGATCATCCCGTCTTTTCCTATGAAAAAAATAATAAATGACAATAAACTTTGGCCTTAATCATTAACTGAATGAAGAAGTTCATTTAAAACTTACTTTATCAAGTATAACCGAAGGTAATACAGGCCTGTAAAAATCGCTGCGAATGATATCAAAATAGAAATAGTGACAATGCTCCAAGTCGGTACGGACCCATCCTGTGGCAAAGGTAGGATGGATGGTTCACTTGATGTTGAACCATCTTCATCGGTCACTCCATCATCATCGGTCACTCCATCATCAGTTGTATTTTCATCTGTGACAGATGTGGATTCGGCTTCTGTAGTGTTTGAATCTTCATTTGTTGAAGTAGATGATCCTTCGTCAGTTGTTTCTGCGGGTAGTGTTGTATCTTCTGTTGGTTTTTTTGATGGCCCTGTTGTATCGTTTGTAGGGGTTTCCGATGTTTCTTCTGGAGGACTGGTTTCAGTTACCGTTGTGGTCACTGTAGAAGGGTCTGACGTAGAATTTTCTGGTGTTATGGTTAACGAGGGTGTTGAATTTGACTCTGATTCTAAGTTTGTGATTGTATCTGTGTCGATAAGGGCTTTTGTGTTAGGTATCGCTTCCGAAGGTTTGTTTAGAGCTGCATCTTCTGTATCATAATCTTCTTGAGAATTCTGATGGTAATCTACGGAATCTGTATAAATGATGTATAGATAACGAACTTCAGTTTTTAAGCATTTATAAGTAAAGTAAAAAGTTCAAATAAATATTTCTACACATCAAATGTTGAAATGTTTTTTAAAATTATTAATACGGTTCGCACTTTTACCTTCAACAGCTAAGGACTGTGTAGAAATCAAAAGAAATGCAAATATCACAAAAACTTGCGATAGCGGAAGCTTAAATATGTGACGCATAATGAACAAGCTCTAGAACCACGGTCTCAGCTTGCTACATTCAGGTTAGTCCCTCCGCCTCTTCTTCTGAACAGACAGACTAGAGAATTCCCTTAGTCCTTAATTACTTTTCTCTGTATTGTTGATTTTGATATTTCAAAAACTTTGTATTTGATGAATTTATTACTTAAAGCACTTGTCAAGACTCTTCACTTCATTAAAAAGAAAGAATTTAAAAAATGTATCTGCAGAGATTACATTACAAGTATAGTAATTCACAAATGTAGAAAAATTGTTTTGCAATCCGAACTTTGGTCAATCCAATATAATATAATGTACTCTTCCATTCTATATACTTATACACAATAAATTTTGATTTCTACGTACTTTATAAGGTACAATAATTGCTTGGTATATGTTATATCAAATAGAAAACAATTGGCGAAGGATGAATCCATTTTATCAGTTGAAAGATAAGATAAGCATACGTTATGCCATCCACTCACGCCCAATCAAACTCGTCACAACTATGCTCGCAATTAGTAAAAACCGATTCAGGTATAGTTTATCTGAATTTATCTCTACACCTATTAGTACTTCTATGTAATCAAAAATGTGATTTTATTGGTTTCACAAGGAAAAGTAATTTAAAATGGGAATTTGGGAAGAAACTGATTGAAATTCGTCCAGATCTACAGAAAATGAGTTTGTAATACTAAATTAGCATGCAATAAATTGTGTAATACGTCATATCAAATCGTATTTAATTCATGTCAAGAGGGGATTATAGTTTATAGAGTGAATAAAATGTATTTTATTAATGTGCAGGCAGCAGGTGAGACAGGAATCAAGTGAATTCATTACATCTTCATAAATAAAATAACAAACACATATTTAACATACTTTGACAAGTTATATATTCTATTTCATTGTTTGTGTTCTAAATTTTTGAGTATTTTTCACAAAAGGTTTAACTAATTTACATTTTTAGTACAGAATAAACAATTGAATATATAAATGCACGGTTTTATTAGTTAAATATAATAAAATGCACACTGAATTGCTGTGAGTAAATTTATAGTAAAGCTTATAAATATCAACTGATTTTTATTGTCCTCTCAAAATGGCACATTGTGTTAATCGATGACAAGATAGCAAAAATTAGAAATTTACTTGTACTTTACATAGCTAATCCAGAATCAATTAATTAACAGCGGTAGCAATTTTGAAATTATTTATTTATTAGCAAATGACACTATAGCATTAATACAGTAACACAATAAAGTATAACAGTAACAACTTCTAATTGATTTTTTAACTCGGAAAAATCTACTATCTCCAATCGCCGTATAAAATCCGAGTGGTTGAAAAGAATCAAGTTTCTTTAAAAGGTATCGCCTACTAGTTGCACTTTGACATTTCGTTGTATTTGCTCTCAACGTTTGTAACAATTGCACAGACATTTCATGAAAGTCTATCTCAGGAGAAAGTGTTGTCGCTTGTACGATGAAAATTAATATTGAAATCAAAGGAAAAATAAAGTAAATCGGTTTTGGAATTTTTGAATACATTGCAAGTGATGCGGTTGTAGACATAACCCCTGAAATAAATGCAACCCCCATACCACAAGCATTAATATTGGACATAATAGCTAGAACTTTTGTCCTTAAAATCATCACTCTGCAATACAATTTTATGGAGTTTGTGTAATTTCCCGTTTTTTCATGAAGAAGAGCAAGTGTGTATGAAAAGTGGTTGAAACTATGAATAGTCAATGTACCAATAATTATCAGTAAGGAAAGCATTCTGCAGACTTCGATGGAAAATATATACACAAGAGTAAGTCTTAAAAAAAGAAACGATATTTGGGTTGTAGAATTTAGAATTTGGTCTGGGTTGTAAGAAGGAAATAAAGTTTCAAAGAAGAAATGGGGTGGATCCAGTCTGCAATAAATTCCAAAGATTGTTACAAAAGGAGGTAACGTAGATAGACACATGATTGTCATGTATTCTGCTAGTCCGTATAAATCTTTGGAAGTTGAGATGCTCCGATGTTTGCATTTTGTAGCTAAAAGTTAAATACATTGGATTATTTCTGAACGCATTCTGGCTAAAAATTACAATGCTAGAGAATTTTTTCAAAAATATTTTCGAAATTTCACACAAATATTTCCTTACCTTTACAAAGATAATCTTCCAAATTCTTCATTTCCCCTCCAACCATACGAATTTCGTCTTTGTATACAGAAATCATAATGCAAAATATGACTGCAAAGAACCCATAAACACAAACGAACCCTTGAATCAGAAGGGCTTCATGGGGCAAAGTACCATGTGGAGTTAGAAGTTCCTTAAGCAAGATGAATAAACACGACCCGATACCACAGAATCCAACAACAAATGAGACTACAGTATACCAGCAAATCATATCCGCTTTTTTGTTGAAAATAGACACTCGATCGTTTTTGTAATCCCAATCGACAGGGGATTTCCATATGAAACTGTATAAGTCTGACTGCAATCGAAAACACTTCCACATCAAATCCGTCGTCATTTTGGTTTTTAGGTTTGTTTCAGAGCTTGAGTGAGTGACAAGGATTTAAAAGCAGAAATGAACCAAAATTTGTCAAAGTATTATGACACAAGGAAGGGAAGAAAAGATTAATTTGTGGGGAATGTACAATGAGTTAGTTATTGTTTGGATCTAATCAAACATCTTAACTTGGTTATAATCAAAATTAAGAAAGGGAGTATTTATATTTGCTTTAGTTTGTTTTTCCACATGCTAAAAAACAGTTTTATCTGATTCGAACAATTCGGAAAGTCTTGATTGCTTGAGGGAAGCACATTTTCTAAACTCAAATGGGTAAAAATAAACTTTATTAACTAGAAAGGAAATAATATAGAATTATATTTACTACGTAAAAGGGATTCGACAGTTGATGTTTGACTATTGGACTCTAATCGAAACCTAATAAGTAACCGTGAGGGTCCCTCCAATTTGTAAAACCAAGCATTCATCCCCTAAGTAGTGAATTTAATACCTATCATTTCCTCTGGACATACAATCAGTACTACTATTACTACCAGCTCATACATCTATTCTATATTGAGTTATGTAAAAGAGTTAACAAATTGTTATTATTCAAATATAGAAAACAATTTCTTATTTGATTCCTTATAACTTGTTACAAAATATTAACTTTTTTATTAGATTGTTGTCTCGTATTGTGTGGGGTTTTAGGAAAGAATAGGAACAATACAAACTAATTACTTTTGGTTCCACTTTTTTCTTCCTTGTTAATTATTTAAACAAAATTGTATTGTATCGTAGGCCAAATAGCTCCATTTAATAAAAACAGTCTAAGAGTTATTTTTTTTAAATCGATTAGCATCTCATGTTACATTGTGTCGGGTGTGCTTCGTACTCCGAAAATACTAATCTTCAGAAACAACCTCAATTTTGATTACTTGTTAAATTTCACAAATTGTTCATCGTTTCAAAATTAGATCAATAATAATGTTCGAATTTAAACTTAAATTAGTAACTTCCATCGATAAAAATATTGGAAACAGACAGAAAATTACCTACTTGTTTACCTAAGCAAAAATACTTTTATTATTGCTATGTTCAGAAATGATCAGAGAGAGATATCGGTCCGAGAGGTATTAATCATGATTAAGCTAAGGTGACCATTAATCGAAAATGAGACGCGTCTCAGGAACCCGGGCATTTTCAGGGCATCAGAATATGAAAACCAGGACGGTTACCCTATCAAAATTCGCATTCATCATCATGACATTGCCTTGTATTACATGTTGATGCTAAACTATACATTACAAACTAAATTCGACAATTTAATAGTAGTTAAACTAGATTTCTGATAACTTAATCAAAGTTCACGTTCCTTTCTGTACGAGTTTTGAGTTAAGATAAGATTTATTACTTTTTATTGGTTTTAGAGGGTATTTGTAACTTTTATTTGAATGTTATGTTGACAATATCATATAATATGACCAAGTTAACTTTAGCCATTGAACAGAACCAGGTTAATTTAAATGCCTAATTAGAATTGATTAGAACAGAGCTAAGGCTGAGGCTAATAATGAGAAAGCATGCTTTGCCTATTATTTTCATACTAAACAGAAGAAACATACTAAATTTTCAAACCCAATATAAGCTACGAAAAACCTTATGGTATTTATTTTTCTTAGAAGGTATGGACAATTGAGATTGAATGAATTATTTAAAAGGACCAGATAACCAATTTAGTTTATTTAGGCAGAAACTTTAGCGATAGCAGCTTTGGCGAATTCTCCGAATTGGTCTGCACCCTCTTGATTCAAACTTTGGTAGTCCTCGATTTCATTCTTGACCTTTTCAAGGTACTTTTGGATATTAGGAAACTTTGACAAGTCGTGTCCAACTGCTTCAATTGTGGTAAGTGATGAAACAATGGCAAAGTCCGCAATGGTCATGTTACTTCCGGCGATGTAACTCTCTCCAATGTATTGTTCTGCGAATGCAAGAGTATCATCAAGCTTTTCCTTAAGGCCATCGTCCAGCTTTTGAGCTTCAAACATGGTTGGGTACTAATGACAAAAAATAATAATAATTCAATGAAATGTTATATGTTATAGCTTTTCTATTTCATCCATATTTTAAATTAGATTTCACAAACTAACATAAGCGTTCCCAAACTTTGTGTAAAGAGTCATATCAAAGTAGAGCTTCACATCGACTGCAGCCCTTTCCTTGGGGTCCTTTGGGTACATCTTGTCATCCTTTCCATACTTATTGGCCAAGTACTGAAGTATACCACGACTTTCATTGACGTACAACCCCTCATCATCCAACAAAGGAATGGTATGCTGGACATTCATCTGAAATTATTTCAAAAATTTCTTTAAGGTAGTTTTAAATTCAACTAAAATTCAATTCAGTTTTTCAATTTGTAACTATGCAAGTATTCAATAATTATTACCTTAATAAACTCCGGAGTTCTAGTCTCGCCTGCCATTGGGTTAATCTTTTTCAAGTGCAAAGAGACTCCAAGGGCCTTTGCAGCCATCAAAACAGACCTGCATGGGGCACTCAAAGGGGCGTAGTATAAGTCTATAGGCATTTTGGTAGATTTCTGTAATCAAATCAAAATTTTAATTAACAGTTAGGCTTTTGGTTAGAGAGTTTTGTTTTTATTCCAGACAGTTTCAGATCAAGGCGACACTGCTTTCACTCTGGAAACGATAATAATACTTCCCTACGAAAAGTCAATTCCCCGAAATGTTTTGTCAAGAGTAAATGATATTGGATATCGAGCGATGCAGATAGATTGGTGTACCCGTTACTAAAGAAATAAGATGGACCTTCTAGAAAGAAATAACATATGCAAATCAATCCAATAGTACAACATCACTATCCGTTTCGTTTGCATAAAAAATCAACTCTGGTTAAACCTGTCAATATATTAAAGCCCAAAATCCATCAGTTAATAATCTTACTTGTATGCAAAGTAATATCACAGGCATTACAAAGAATACCTCTACCATAATTATTGATTTTGTACGTGTACCAAAATGCTTACTGATTTCCAACCTAATCGTACACAAGCTTATCGATCATTTCCCTGTCTAAAACCTATTATTTCCATAAAACATTTCTTATCATATAATTTGAACATATTACCATATATGCCATGCCATGTTCACAAACTCAAAAAGGTCCTTGACTGAAAAAGTGTAAAGTAAAATTTACATAAAAATTTTTTTACTTCAAAAAGACTATCCATCCGATCTAAAAATAATAATAACTTTTTTAAGCTTTTTGGTACCCATTTTTGGTTAAGTTTTAAAAAGAGAGATGAATGACTTTTAGTTCAAAGTAAACTGTACAAAGTCATTTGATATGGAATCTATAAGTGGTCAAATGGATTGCCTACCTTTCCGGAGGTTGATGCACGAAGAGAGGTGGACAGCTAACCCGGAGTCATATCCCAACCCGAAAAAGCTAAAGTTATTATGATACTGGATATATGCAATGCTATTTTGATATTCTTATGAGAAAATATTCCAAAATTGTTCACAGCGGATAATAATGTATATATTATCATATACTCTTAAGAAAGTGTAATTAACTACAGACTACATATACTTCTACATAGACATTCATTGAACCCTGACCTTAATTACTTTAACTCCTTGTTACTCTCGAGATAAGAATGACTGTGACGTTTACCTAACTAAATTTAATTTGAAATTGTATGAAAGAGCCTACGTAAGCCGACGTATCAAATTTGACTTTGAGTGTTGCCAAAGGTCGAAAAAAATAAATAAAATTTCAATCCTTATAGCGTTTAAGCTCGGAGTGTTCAATAACCTTAAATAATCTCCAAATTGTCACACAAAGAAAGGTACACAGAGATCATTAAACGAAATCAAAATTCTAAGGCGTTTTTTATGCTAAAATTCAAGAGTTTATTTAACCTATGTACTTACTTTATATTATTATGAGATTATGACTTATGTTATGAGACAAAATGCAGAAATCGCATGTGGCATTGTTAGGAAAACTATATACAAGATTTATTTGATAGAAAATACCATTATATGGCACTTTAGGGCTTGTAACAATCTTATGTTCAATGAACCATAAAAGGGTAAAAAAAAGTCTATTTCCTCCAAACAAACAACTCCCTGACCCTTAATGACTTCAAATTTAGTAAGAATATATTGACCTTTTTGGTATTTCGTCATGTAGACAAAGTTTTATTGATTGATCACCGGATATATTAGCAATCAACTAAGGAAATGGGTGTTAAATGTCATAAAACATTACAACAATATTGCAAGTAGCATATTGAGTGCCATTATGAAAGTGGTTTCAAAAGTGTGAAAGAAGAAAAGATGCAGATTGTACATAGCAATAAAGAATAAAAAATGGTATTTCTCTTACGTTTTTATTGAAGGTCGGAGTGAACTTGGTATAGTTGGTCTTCTGTGTGGTTGTAAATTTGATGATACTTGGTCACAGTCTGAAGATAGAATGACAGCTCAAACTGAAAATAATTCTAATTTAGATTTAAATACTTTATTTCTAGGATTTGGCCTTGGTAAAAGTGAATATAGGTAGCTTCTGGGGAGGTAAAAAAAGTATCAGTTTGAGTGATTATATAGCCTGTATGA
>JAQGAA010002201.1:0-13257 GCA_034696425.1 Isotoma viridis | reverse complement strand
GACTGAACTGACTGAAGTGTGGAAATCACTTGTCAGAATCGACAAGCAAGAGAAAATGAGTTTTAAAGCGGGCAAGTCAATTGGTATCGGCACGTATAACAAAACTGATTTTAATCACTTTTTATTTACTGCGCCCGCCTTCCTTCCTTCTTTATTGCACAACTTTCACTCTTTGACTTCACCAACTCTCTCTCTCTTACTCCATAGGGGACTCTGTGTCACTCTCTCAAAATTATTCGGCACTTTCAGTGGCTATCTAAAGGGTCTTTCTATGAACAAAAACTAATTAGTTTTATTAATTTTTTAAAATAATTAATTTTATAAACTATACCTCCTCCGCCGTTAGTAAAAGTGCATGAGAATTTAAAAAAAAGATTACCGTTTGGATAAGAGACATTTAAAATAATCGGTGTCAACGTGTCATCCGATCGGAATATCCCATTTTACCCGGTCATCGTCTTATTATTATCGAGTTTTAGCAAAGACACCTCATTTTCTCTGTCGAGTTAGAAAGAATCGGGGGCATTGGCATTTTTAGTTAAGATTTGAACTTTAATTTAAGTAATAAAAAGGAGAAAAATAATCTAAACTGTAGAATTACCCTGTTTCACTTTTACTATTAGTTATTAGTGGTAATAAAGGCTTTACCTAAATTACCTAAATTAGGCTCAATTATTTAGGTAAAGCATTTATGGAAATGTGAGACATGATGATATTATGATGAGATTCGTGAGATGATCAGTTAACACGATATTATTTAGGTACATTGGATTGGATTCATTGAATGTGGGTGGAGTGAGGATTTTATTTCTAGTAGTTTTTAATTATTAGTAGTTAGTTTCATACAGTTCAATGATACAATAATGATATTGTATTGTTGGCAATAAACAATTATCTTTCAATATTAGCAGCTATATTTAAATGTACACATATATTTTTAGGCATTTTCATTCCTTCCTATATTTACATACGAGTGACGAAACTTACAATGAGACTGCAATTACTAGTTAAAGTGGAATATTATTCAGTAATTCAGATTAGTATTTCAATTTACAATAAGTACAATGTATTTTTCCAAACAAGCTTCAAAATTATTACAGGTCTTTGGTATTCGTTTTTCTTAAAAATATGAATGAATGCTGTGATCTGATTTCCAATGCCTTTTCTCATTTCTAGTAAAATAACCTAAAAGTCCATTTCAAATGGGGAGTAATTACGACCTCCAATAATTTTTTTGCGTGGACTTGGAAGCTTATTCCCAATTCCTGTAAACTTCCTTCAATCCTCATGGCATAAATCATAAAGTCGATGATGATTTAAGAATCCATTATCCATTCCATATGATTTTGAGTCCTATTAAAGGATGATGCTATGATGCACATTGAAAATTAATGATATGAGTTAAAAATTCTTAACTAAAATTATTCTCTAGGCATTCGGCATCCTTAGAAATTAGTTATATATGTTTATATTCAAATTAAAAGCTTTCATACTTCACAATAATTATTATTTGTTTCAAACACACTACATAATAATAATAATAATGATATACGCGCTCGTAACATTAATTAGCTATATTACTTTACAACCGCAGGGAGATGACAATCTTTTCAAGTTAATGTAATGCTAATTTTAAAAGTAGTAATTATAGAAAGAGATTAGCATTTATATCCATGTTTAGTATAGCAATTATTTTATGATTTTTCGTCTTGAGTGTCTTTAAAAGCTTCATTGTCGTTCCCAAGATTTCCAAGTATGCCACCACCAGTGCTATAAACCTTGGCTCTGTTTTTCTGAATATTTTCAATCCCACCAGCTTCCCAATCTTGATTAACACGATCTAATTGCTTTGCTTTGAACTCTGCCAGCTTATCATTCCTTCTTTGATGTCGTAATTCTTCAACGTAGCGATTAACTACCCATAAGCCGTAGATATGAATAAGAATGTTTATTATGTATGGAATTTGAGAAAAAAGAGGTCGGCCAGCGATAAGGTACATAACATAGATTATCAATTTAAAGACGATTACGGAGCAACGAATATAAAACCATGTGAGACAAAGCCCGATACTTTTCTGTTTTAAAAATCGGATAAAAGTAAAAATTATTTTAAGCCTGTTTTTATGTTTAGTTTATATTATTTTTTTTAAACATTTAAAATTTAACGCTTACCCTATGAGCTCCTACTATTAAAATTATAAACACGGATAAATTAACGGTAGTGTAGAAGGCTGATAGTAGTAACGAAATCACTTTATGATTTGTAGCCAGAGCTGTGAATTAAGAAAAAATAAATATAAAAACAATGAGCATTATCTCTACAGGAATACCAACTAAAAATACCTTTCCCTTGATTAGTTTTTGATGCTTGCAATGATCCTCCTAAGGTATCCAACTTTGTAGTGTTGATGTTATCCTCGACTTGTTCGAATGGTTCCAATGATATGATTTCATATCGACTCAACATAAATACAAACCATATTATCCCTAGGAGTCCTAAAATCTATTTGAAATGGGAATTAAAATTATAATTTTTAAAGTGCAAAAGCTTTTTTAGTAACTATAAAAATTTAATTTTTTCTTACCATATCCACGAAAGCGATTATTTTCGTACCTAACTGAAGAGAAATTAGTCCACATGTTGGATGCAATTTTTTCACCATTGCTACTCTTGAATAGATTAAGATTTTAAAAAAACCCAATAAATTGTTTCCAGTAAGAGCAAGTAATAACTCAACCTATGCCAACTTTTTGGGTTTAACTAAAGCTTCAAGCAGCAGATAGTGATAAACTTATTTTGTATTGACGAGAGTTTTAGAATGATATCGGAATAAGTATTATTATTGCTTAAACCAGAAAGAAAGAAATGCAACATTAAAATAGTATTATCATAATCAAATCATAGGTAATCTAAGCATTCCCCTCAGGATTCTTTAATTTAAATTGTAAATTTTTAACAAAAAGACGACAATTAATTAGCAAACTTCTCACATCTTCACATGCTTTGGCTTATTTACAAGTTGTCGATTATAAAGAATTAGAATGTTGAAGATACGTAATGATTTTCGAGTTTGTAATGAAGTCAGTGTAAAAAAGCTTTTACAAAATGATTTCACAAAAGCGCAAAGTGGTGATAATTGATTTCCAGCATTTATTTCTCAATAATTCTTGCAGTATTTGATACTTAAGTTTAGTCCAGATTGTTTTTCAACTTCTGGGTTAGCTTAAATAGCCTTGAAGTTTATTAGATCTGAATCTTTGCATCAAATATATAATAATATTTATAGAACTGGATCCAGATCCAGATAAATTGAATACAGAACAAAGCAAGTACTAAATAGGTGATAATTGGAACTAATCAAATTATAATATTGGCGATCGTATAATTGATTCGTTTTCCTACTTAAGGAAAGTAATCGAAATTGATTGATGCTAACACGAATGCAGGCTTCAATTTAAAGTGATAGTACATACATTGGGTATTAGGAAATCCTTTTAATCACCAAGTTATGCCCTTGCAGTCACCAAAGTTATCAGGGAACGTAATTTATGATTTATGGTACCTATGTCTATATCTCAACTTGCTTTTATGTTGGTGTAATTAATAATATATATTGCAAGTTGTAAAGCATGATAACATGAAAATAATTTCTCTAAAATGTCTTGTGTTGCTCTTATGTTAAAAACTTAATTAAGAATCTATTAAACTAGCAGTAGGGAAGGGCCAACTCATTTGTACATAGCATTTAATAGCTAACCTTTCCCCTTCAGTTCATAAAAAAATTGAGACCATTTAAATGCGCAGCAAAATCATTTAATTTAATCCATCAAAATAGCAAAATGTCCTTTTTTGGTTTCCTTATTCAATTCTTCATTAAATGTAAGTTAAATATCATGACGAATTGCAATAATTAATTGCACTTGTAAATAAAAAGTTACTTAAGACAGAACAGACTGAATTTTGCCTGCAGCATAATTTTCGTTTATTGTTCTCATATAGTAACTTCAACATTATTATTACTTCAATTTTTTAATTATCTCCTTTCCTTTCATAAACTAAAAGTCTATGATTTTCCTTCGACTGTATTAGCAAAATTTGTATAACTTGTTTGATAAGGGGTGCCATTTTCTGTTTCAGTTAAAACAGCTTGTTGTCTTTCTGCCTTTATTTCCTTTATAAAAACGAATACAAGCCACAATCCATAAAGATGGATTGCCATGAAGATGATGTGAGGAATTTGGCTGAAAATTGGTGCTCCAACAGCGAAGTACATGGAATATAGGATGATTTTAAAAACAAAAATTGAAACACGAATGCCCCACCAGATTTTGAGATTCAGCGTGTTTTTCTGAAAAATTTGAAGGAACAATTTTTTTTAAAGAGCAGGATCAAGATCAATTGCATTTTCATTTTATAAAAAATTAAAATCAAACCTCATGAGAAGCACTCAATAGAAGCACAAACGCGATTAAATTGATCAAGGTATAAAATGATGAAAGAACAATATTAGCGGTCGTTCCATGAATTTGTATTCCTGTAATCAACGTTAACATTTTTACATATTTTTAATTTCATGCAACATACAAATACTATTATGATGAGTATTTCAAATCAATTGTTAAATCAACTTACCATCATCAGTCACACTAATTAAAGAGTGGTTTCTACTATGGACATCCCCCACGTTGTTATAAGTAAAATCGTGGGGAGCAGGAACTATTGTTACATTTTTGGTTAGGTTGGATTGTATATTCGTTGTTGCAGGCGTGGAAAGCCTATTATTATTGTAAATTGAAGGGTCCTCCATAAGTAACCCATATCCATCAAGAATGTATACAAACCAGAAAATCCCCACTAGTCCAAATATCTAAATTTTTCATTTCATTTCAATTATCAAGCTTAGAAAATAATTTCTTAATATCTTAACTTAATATGGTAACTTTAACTTTACCAAATCACAAACTGCAAGAAGTTTTACTACAAACTGTGTAGGAAAACCACATGCAGGATGGGGAAGCTTCATTTTGTAGGGTTCGGTTATAAGAATTTTATACTCAACTTGTTTTTCGAAAAATTTGTAAGTTTTTTCAAACTCAATAGTGTTTAATGTTCTATTTGAAAAAAATGAAGCTTCACACAATTAAAAGATCCAGGCTTGGCTATGTCATATCTCCTTTTCTTTCCCCATAGAATGGCGTAGAAAAGAGTTTACGTGACCAAAGGAATCATTAGTTTAGTATTTAAATATTTTAAATCTAATAGTACATGGATTATCAAGTACCAACAAGTACTATATAGTTTAGAGTGGAGTAGATAATAATAATATGGACAGCTAATGACTGTAATAGGTGCTTTGTGCTTTTATGTACAAATTGTTTATGTATGAGTGAATGATTACCATTGTTTCATGCATCATGCTTGTATCTTTAATGTGTTTTTGCTTTTAGCTAATTACCTTTTACCTGGACCTGGACCAAGAGTATTTTAAGGAAGCCACAAATTAAATTAAACCTACGTAATAAGATTCAACAAAAAACAACTCAGGTTAAAAGTTGTTTGGTACTTTAGGTTTAAAAGGTAAAATGCTGATAAGATTTAATTCAAAATTTTTAAAATGTAATCTACATCTATTCATATTATTCATATTATAATATGTTATTGGTTCGATGGTCCGTGGTCCATCAATAATTTAAAGAAGATATGACCCACCCCAAGCCTTGCAGTTTAGTATTGGCTTGGGAGATTTATGCCTTTTCTCAAGGGCAAAGAAACAGGTAAATTAAAGAAATCTAAAAATTCAGAAACTTTTAAACATGCTTTGGATTTTTGGATGTGTTTGTGTCTACAGGCTGACAATTCATAAACTGCAGTGTATTAATAATTTTTATTCTCCGATTCCAATTCTGTACTATACACTAACTATAATCCTAGTCCTAACCAATAGGCAATTTAAATGTTTGAATATTATGTGTCTTAGTGTCTTTTAAAAATAATTTCTATTTCTTGCAATATCAAAATAATAAATTGATTTTGATGGATGATGGATTTAACGAAATATTTATTAAACGACCCAAGCTTTCGATCACACCCCTTTGATCTTCCTCAGGAGAGAAATTGATAGTAAAATTCATATAAAATTTCTAAACATACAAATATACATGCTTATTTTTGAAATTTCAAAGTAATGCTATCATATTCGAAAAGACAACATGGCAGCAAGGAAACAATCAACATTTTTACAATTCCTACTAAATTGCTAACAATCATAAGCATATAATACACAGTAATAATAATAATAAACCATAATAAAACTAAATGAATACGATATTAAGCCTATGAAAAGATTCTGGACGGGGGATCTATTTTACAAAATACGGTATTGAAAGAAATCTGCTATATAGACAGATTTAAGAATGTTGATGAGAATTCATGTGATACCAAGCTTTAGCATCAAGCACAAAAAAGTGGTTGCTCTTGTCTACGAAAATTCAAGCTATTTATTATTGTAAGTAAATTAGTTTTCATAGTATTTAATTTTTATTAAAAAACAACAACAGCCGGTTTCAGTTTTAATAAAAAACGGTTTATTTTATTACAATACAAATTATAGGTCAGAGGTCACAACTTTAAATGTGAAGGGATTTTTAACTATTATTATTATCTTTAATTGTTAATTTATTGGATTTTAGGCTTTATTATTCTCTTTAAATTGCAAATTATCTGTATGTCTGTTGTTTGTGGTCAGTTAAAAGTTAAAAATTACATACGATTGGGTTTTCATAAATTCCTATAGTACCATTAGTAGCGGTGTGTGTGAATGTTTACGTAATATAGTATCATAATGGGTGGAAAAAATAAGGCGAAGCAACATAAGCAAGTGTAAGCAATTGTATTCATTTATTGGAAATTGGAATTATTGATTGCACATATTTGTACAAAAATATACTACATGTATTTGTTATTATGTATTGATGTTTGATTTTGTCTTTGTGTATTACAGAAGTCCTAAAGACAAAGAAAGTAAAGGAGGTGTTACTAAATCAAAAGAATATGTAGCCCCTTCAAAAAGCAACGAAGAGAGATCAATTTTGGATGACTTGGATGATTTCGGTCCAACTATTAAAGGTCATCATAAAAGGTCAAAAGGAAGAAAGGATTTATCAGCGAAAGTAGATACAGATTCATATGAAGATGATGATTATTTTCACGATCCGTATTGGTCACCAACGCCATATTCTGCATTTAAGTTGCTTATCTCTGCCCGATTTGCAGCTGCATTATGGACAACTATTTCAGATTGTGACGAAACTTACAATTATTGGGAACCTGTAAGTCAATTAAAACTTAGAAACTGTTACATCTTAATATAATATGGGTAGCTGATTTTAATATAGCTATTTAATTTAGTCATATCTGTGCCTGAGTGTTTTATTTTGATTATTGCATTGTAGACCCATTACCTTCTTTATGGAAAAGGATTTCAAACGTGGGAGTACTCACCAGTATATGCTCTAAGATCTTATACTTATATACTTCTTCATGCTGTTCCTGCCAAAATCTACGATTACTTTTTGAAACCAACTCCACTGTTAATATTTTTCTTTATTAGATGCTTTCTCTCTTTTATTTGTGCCTGTTCTGAAGCATATTTGTACCGGTAAGTCTTGTCAATAAGAGTCGAGAGAGTTGCTAATACTACTACTACTACTTAAAAAAATACAATACAAATGCATTTAACATACGTCTTTTACATACAGATCAGTGAGAAAAAAGTTCGGAGGAAATGTCGCAAGAATTGCGCTAGTCACAGGATTGTTCTCTGCTGGAATGTTCATCTCGTCATGTGCATATCTTCCATCGTCGTTTTCTGGGTAAGATTTTAATTTATCATTATCTATGTATTTTTGTTGCATAAAGGGATGTAACATGTAACTAACTTGATAGATAGTCAGCATAAAATAATTGGACGTTAATTGTTGTAACATTGATCAATGATTTTTAGGTACATGACAGCTATCGCCTTTGGAGCTTGGCTCGATGGGTTGGATGAGTTGGCCATTTTTGCAGTTGCATTATCTGCTTTAATGAGTTGGCCTTTTGCTGCACTAACTGGGTAAGTACTTTAAATCTTTTTTAAATCTTAAAGTTGTTGGAATAAAAGAAATAAGCTCAAAATTTCTATTTATAATTTTCAGTGCTCTGATTGCATTTGATATCGTGTTCATTAGACGAGAAGTCTTACTATTTATCAAGTGGTCTGTTGTTTCATTCCTAGTCATAATGGTACGGCTGACAAGGCTTTATTATTCAGTAACTTTACAAGTGGTAAGTACCGTAACACTTGTAAAAATCTTTTTAAAATATTTTAGATTCCGGTTATTGGTCTGGATTCGAACTATTACGGAAAATCCGTTATCGCTCCTTGGAACATCGTCTTGTATAACATATTTTCAACAAAAGGACCAGACCTATATGGAACTGAACCTTGGACATTCTATTTCATAAACGGAACGCTAAACTTCAACCTTGTATTTCTGGCTTCCGTATTTTCTCCATTATTGGTCCTGGCAGCGCACACACTGGAGTACAATATTAAGAAAAAAATGATACTTATCGGAACTATCTATTTATGGATGGGTGTATTTCTGGCTCAGCCCCACAAAGTGCGTACATAGTTCCTACTAAAATACTAATGCAAAACAAACTCTTGTTTGTTAATACCAATGGCATTGACAATGTATTTTGAATTAGGAGGAGCGGTTTCTGTTCCCTATATTCCCATTACTACCCGTTGCCGGAGCATTTGGGATAGATGCAACACAAAAGCTGGCAGATTTAATTTGCTCAAAAATATTCTTGTTTTGGATTCAACGCGTTCAAGATGTATCAAAAGTAAAAATATGGGACTACCGCAAAATTGTCAGCGCAATTGGAGTTGCTGCAATCTTAACTTCAAGCGTGGTTGGCTGCTCTAGAATCTTAGCTTTACATTATGGTTAGGCCCAAAACAATTTCAACTCATTGAATTCTTTTTTCTAAAGACGGAAACGAGGGACGTAGCATTTAAAGTTTCATGTTTTTGGTATCTTTTCAGGATACAGGGCCCCTTTTGACATGTTTTTTACATTCCATCGAGACCCTGTCACCCAGAGAGCTGTTCTGTCGGGAAGAAATTACACTTTATGCTATGGGAAGGAATGGCATCGGTTTCCTACATCTTTCTTCGTACCAAGCTTAGGTTGGGACGTTCGTTTCATCAAATCTGAGTTTAGAGGACAATTGCCGGATCTATATTCTCCATTCGACCCCTTAGGAACCCGACGCATACCTGAGCACATGAATGACCTGAATAAAGAAGAACCTTCACGATACGTGAGTATTTTTTTCCTTCATTTCATAATTATTATACTTTGATTTCTTGATTCAAATTCGACCTATTAATTTTGTTGGTTAGGTAAACGTGAGTGAATGCGACTATCTAGTCGACCTAGTCGATCCTGACCGGATTACTGCTAACGAACCTAATTATGCGCAATTAACGAACGAATGGAAGATTATATCAGAACAACAGTTTTTAAACTCAGCCAAGTCACATCAGTTTTTACGAGCATTCTACATTCCTTGGATATCGTCTGAGCATACAACTTATGACTCATATGTCCTGCTGCAGAGAAGGAAGAAAAAAACTTCTAAACCTAAAAGACAAGGGAAAGAATTCTATGATGATGATATCTAGTATTGACTCAAAAAACAAAATGATTAGAATTTTTGAATAATAGCAGGTTGTAAATGGTGGAGGGTACTCTATTTTGTTCGTCCTTAAATATTTTGATATATTTTTTTTTCCTTATTGAAGTCTCTGTAAATGCTGAATGCATGGGATCGAAAGTGAGCTCAGTCAATTATATTGAGCTAATTGCTTTTACCAAAGTGATTGGTAATGTTATTATGCAATAATTGAACTACCTAAGTTTAAATAAGCTGTCAGTTTGATGCATTTTCAATTCGAAAAGTCTATTAAACGAGTTGCTAAATAATGTTGAGTCCTAAAGCATGATAAAAAATATGCAAAGTTTTTTGAACGCCTTATTTGATGATGAATATGAATTTCCAATTATGCAGTTGTTAAGTATTTTGTAGAATAAGTTTGATTCGAGTAACAAAAACAAAAACCTTTGATTTTAACAAGGGCTATTTAATTTTGAATAGTTATCGAAGAGTTTAACAAAAACAATTTGTGTTGGACTGTCCGGTTGAGCAAGCCATGTCATCAGATCAAAACAGTTTTAGGAAAATAATTTACTTCTTGTAGTATGCAAGTCCACCAAGGCCATAATATCCACCACCATAAGTGTAAGCTGGATAACTGGCGTAACTGTAAGCTGGATAACTGGCGTAGCTGGTGTAAGCTGGATAAGCTGAATATCCGTATCCGGTGTATCCGAGTCCAGTTCCGTAATAGTATTGGGCGGAAGCAGCTGAGACAACAGCGACGAGGACAATGAGAGCGAACTAAAAATTATAAATCGAAATTTTATAAAAAATGCCTTATACCAAAATTTCCTTAAAAAATCGCTTTCAAAATTGTAATATATTTAAAACTTACAAGTCGAGACATGTTGAAGGTTTGTTGAGTTTGTGAGAAAGGTTTAGTTAACAGTTGTTGCAAAACTGAATTGATGCTTTGACAAGGGGATCAGCTCGTATTTATACGAAACTTTGCAAAAATTGACCTCGCCCCACTGGACAACTATTGAAAACCTTTTGGTACGGTTAAGATCGGAGAATAAGATTAATAGTTATAACAGGTAGGATACACAGTTTTTTAACGGACGGGTTACGTTGGATCGCCGATCGGTGAGAAAGTAGTCATTAGTGTCAGATAAAAGATTTCAAGCAAAAAAGAATGGTGTGAGAAGCCAATATAAAGAATAGGAAAATGAAGATGCTCCTACCTTGAACTCTACCTACATCAAGTCATCGCATCATACTTTGTTCTCGAAGATGCTATAACTTTTTTTACAAAAAATTTTCAGTTTAGACATCGACCTTGACAATGGTATGGCATAAAATGCCTTTTCTGGATTGTAGTAATCAATGGTAACGATAGTAGTATTGTAGTAATCTTCAACCTAGGCATGCATGGACTCAAAGGTGAGGATGGCATGTTTGATCGCCTGTGGCCTGCAGCCAGTTTTTAGCCTTAAAACTTATTTCGAATCGAAACATGCACCAGTTTATAAGCTTGTGAAATGGTTAGGATAAACTGGAAAGCCGAATAAGGATTTGGATAGTATTGAATGCTGAAGATTGGTCCGGTTGCTGATTTCGAGACTCAATATTATTATTATTAATACTTTGCATGTTATTATGCAGATTTCAGATTAAATGGTAGCTTCTAGAAATCAAAAGTTGCGGATCGGGTTTTTTTGTACAAAAAAACTGCTATGCCTACGAGATCAAAAGTTGACCCATATGATTCATGTAATGCTATACTATAGTATTAGGATAAGAGTTTTTTTTATCGAAAGAAGATGAGCCAACTTGATAATACGAGTTTTTCATTCTTCAAGCGTTATTGAGATGCAATCCGGTCAGGAGTGCCGAATCTTTGAATACATTTATTTTTCAAGGTTTTAAAAGCCTGTGGTATTTCAGTGTTAGAAGAGACAATTATTATTACAAGCTCTTCTTGAATGTTCTGGAATGGTTAAAAAATACAACTTTATTACATTGTTATCTATAAAAAATCAAAATTGAACTTAAGACGAGTTTCAATTAGAATGCCAAGTACAAATTTTATTACCACTATGTGGTGAAAGCAAACAAACAAATCTGTCAATGTGACTAGATGCACCTATTTTCAAGATGGAATTATGTGACTAGTCTCTTCTTTAAATTTTTAGATTCAGCTTTGAGTACTTGACTTAGTAGCTTCGGTCTGTATCTTCAGTTTTAAAAATGCATCACGAACCAATAAACCATAATATAATTTATTTTTGGTTACTGCCAAAGTTAAATTCTTAAAAGAGAAACAGAGTTCATGAAAGTTGAAGGATTTCAAGTTTTGATAATTTTAAACTTGCTCCAATCGATAAAAAATGTATCATAGGAGAATTGTTAACTTAATCTCACCTTATCACCACAAGTATAAACTATCGTGTTTTTTACTAGGCTCCTCTAGTATTGATTTTCAGTCTCAGCATAAATGGCGATCTTGCGATGGGAGATGATTGTGATGATTATACAGATGTGGTATAATATTTTTTGCAAATTTCATTAATCATATTAATAAATGAATGCTTACCACATTTGCGTAAGAAAGTTTGGATTGAGATCAGTTATAGGTTGTCGATTCGAGATAATAATTGAACTTATATTAAACCTTAATTACAAGGCAAAGCATCCGGGTAAGGCTAACGTAATTTGTATTGTATAGGTAGTCCATACGTAAAAGTAAGTGGTAGTCAATACAAGAAAGAGGTAGCATTTTAATTTTTTATAAGATTCGCATTTACACACGGGAAAACTTTACGTCGATCTTTGTCCTTGAATTTAAGGCTCATTGTTGTCGTCATCATGTAATTTCATCTTGGTTAGTTAATTTTGATTGAAAATTGGATACGCATTTATTATAAGAATATTAAGAAAAGTTGCATGATTAAATTATAATTGAACCGTGTTTGAGGGAGAGACGAAACAAGCTCATTTCATTAGATGTAACCAAAAGAACACTTGTGTAAGAATTCAATATGCAAACACTTGAGTATGAGTACATTTTTTCCTAATAAAACTGGAATTGGAATTGAAAAAAAAGATACACTTGCCTTTAAACTCGAATATAACTCCCCATACTGATACTCCTTAATCCTACATTGTTGAAAGAAGATATAATCAACGTGTCTCCACACTGTGGAAACACCTTGGATATAATCTATTATATCCGTACAACCCGTAGACCGTATCTCGCGAGATGAACTGGTCTCACAAATTGGTTTGAATTGTTATGCGAGGATTGCTTTGGATTATTTGAAACTTTTGTGAGGTTCTTATTCGAGGTTTACGGTATGTTAGCAATTTATTCAATGGAATAAATTAGCAAAATTTATTAATATAACCCTTGTTCGCCGTGGTCCTTTCCAGAACCGAAAAGAAGATTATAGAAATACTTTAAGAACTCGCAAAATACAAGTTATTAAATCATGAATGTGTTAACTAAGAACTAACAAACTATACGATTTTTTGTATTTACACTA
>JAQGAA010002200.1:0-13258 GCA_034696425.1 Isotoma viridis | reverse complement strand
AGATTGGGTTTTTTGGGACAACTTGAAAAATTTTACGTTTTCGCTACGAAAATTTGGATTAATCAAATAAATCGGCTCATAAATATCATTTAAAAGCAGGAATCCATAAACTGAACTTCAGTGTCCGGCCACACAATAGTAAAAATCAAATTGACAAAACGATCATTTTTGTATCTTTTGAAAACAAGAAAATTTTAAAGCTCGAAAAGGCCGTACAAGGGTTAAATTTTTGCCAGGCCGTACCGAACCAAGCTACGGCTCTGGGCTTACAAATATGAAATTACTAGGATACCAAAACCATCAAAAGAGCACAGAGAATTGAAACTCAGCATGAAATGAAAGGCAAAAAAGAACTCAAAGAAGATGAAAGCCAGGAATATAAAAAAGTGTAATAAATGAACTCGTGCAAAAACACGACCTTTTGAAATTCAAAAAGTTTCATTTCAATTATACACTTCAGAAAACCCCTAGAAAGTTCCACATTGAATTTTTCCCTTTGAACTCAGCCAGCATTCGATGGTTGCTTACACATTAAATTTTTCATTTCATATTTATTATTAATAATATCCCCAAATACTCTCTTTCACTCTTCCTTTAAATACAAAAAAGGTTAAACTTGGTTGGTATTAAATATTATGAAAAATACAAATACAAAAGTAATATCACAAAGATGAAAAATAGCTATAAATTGCCTACGGATAAAAAGAAAAGCCCTCAGAGTGTCAGAGTATAAAAACATATTCGTAAATAAAGAATAATAAATTAAGGTCCTAACTCTCTACCCTCTACCCATACTTACTAGTTACATCCAGTTTATCCAACATGAAATATCGATCCGTGATAATATCATTAGGCAGAGATACACAAACACACCGTTGTAGCAAATAACATTGTAACTCTAACATACAAAAAATATACCTGGGGAAACCATCGCATCGTAGTCGTCTCCCTATCGTCTACCTTCCCTATTATTAAAAAAACAAGGTATAAAATATCATCAAAAAGTATTCAAAACTAAAAGTCCTCTATTTAGAGAAACGAGCTTTTGCTACCACCACCACTACTAACATCACCATCATCATCATCCTTACTGACAGAAGACACAGAAAGCTTTCCACCACACACAAACTTTCTCGACTTTTCCTTCCACTATTATCATCACATCATCATCATCATCATCCTTACTACTAGAACTTTCTCCCAAGTAGTATGTCATTCCACCTTTCCCCACAAAAATGCCCAGACGACTTGACAGCACAGTTGGGACAGGATCATTATAAATTTAGATTTAGCTCTTGCTCTTATTACCCATTCGAATTATTTACATGTTTCTAGTAGTTTGTAGTACCCAATAACCCTTTTTGCAGGGAACAGCACAACACACATCATTATCATCATTTCATTACTACTGCACACACCACAACAAACAGTTCATCCCCAATAACCTCAGAATAATACCTAAAGGTTAGTACTAGTAGTAGAAATTTCATGTCGATAAGTTTAATACTACGGAAAAACTACAAACTTATCTTCGTACCAATTGAACCTGCATCATTATAGTAACAAATTGTAAAAAAAACTATAATAATAACTAAATTTAACTGTAACTTTCCCATGCTGCATCAACTATTAGATTACTTGCATTTTGATAAAATTTGACGATTTTTCCATACACTGAGGAAGATTCCAGATTCAATTTCCATAGACCCGAGCGTGTGAAGAGAGAAATGAGAACAAAAACTACCACTACTACTAATACTGCTACTATATTTTAAAGTATTATAGTTTCATATAAGTAAAATTTGTACTGTATCAGAGAGTCAGAACATCATCATCATCATCATATTTTTGCTGGGTAAGTGTAACTTTACAATAAATTGAATGCTGAACTAAAAAACTAGATAAAAATCTCCAGAGAGAGTTTTAACGCAACTTTTCTTGCATGAGAGTCTATGTACTTTTGACTGCAGAAGTAGTCAGTACTCTCAAATTAAATTACCGCATATCGTGTGTATTTATTCATTCATATAATACCATATCCTCACCTTGAACGAGGTTTGTGAAGGTTAAAATAAATATTAGTAGACAAAAAAGAATTTAGTTTAAAAAGGTTTTGTTATTATTATTATTGAAACACTATATCAAGTGGAAGAAAAATGTGTTCACGAATTCAGTTAAGAATGGTCAGCATTATTAAGATAATGCTTGTCTCAACAATTAAGAATTGAGAATTAAGACGTAAGTACTTACTATATATACCAAATTTTAAAGAGTGCAGCAGACTATAACTTGTATTCAGGAAATTTTGAGGAAAACCAAGAGAAATAGCTGCTGGGAAGGGGTATTATTTCCTCATAATGTATATTTACATTTATAGTAGCAGGATACATTAATTTTTAAACTTAGGTTTACTTTTAATTATTGCATCTAGCTTATATAATTTATTAATATTCTCACACTATTTAAAGGAAACGAACCATTGGGCTCGTAATAGTAACAAGTAATGCAAATAACTGACGCACATAAATGCAAGAAGTTTCATAACATAACTAAAATTCTAAACAGTATCTAGTCGAAAGCCGAACAGAATTGATTTGACCAATTTATAAGAAATTGGATATTGTAAACTTTTTATCCTATCTGCTCTCAACCGGCTACCCACTACTGGTTTTGTGTAGGTATTACCCTGGTGGATCAAATCTCACCTTACTAATTTACTATAGTGTTACCTCGGGAGACTCTCTTTTAGTTCTAGTCTTTTAGATAGATCTAAACATCTAATACTGACTGGCTACTACTAGTCTTCTACTTATTATCATCACACAACTAGTCAAATAATGGTAAAATAAAACCCTTTTGTATAATACTCATTTATAATTATTTTGTCCAAAGTTATAATTACAATTATGAAAGTACATGGTGGGGGTATATCGAGGTAAAGTGTAAATGGAGACTTAATTTGTGCTAATTACTCATTGGTAAGACGAAACCTTTCATTATTAATTTCTTATTAAAACTACTTACTTGCTAAGGAGATGTGTGTGAACCATTAGCTGGATTAGATTTTGGAAGAATCTGACACTATTTTATATTGGAAGGAATCGGATTCTTTCCACATTTGCCTGTATTCAGCTCTAATGCTTTATGCATAAAGTAATGGTTAGTTTTAATGAGTAAAAAATGCCACTTACCACAAACAGCAATATTCTTGTAAGGTTTTACAGATTAGTTTCTTCGTGCTTGTCAATATTGAAGGATTTTAGTTTAGTTATCTTTTGTAATAGTTCACAAACTTCTGGACATAAATTATTGGACTCTGGACTCTTGACGTTTGAGAAAAACTTGTTACTCTAATATGTACATTTACTCACACTTGAACTAGGTATGGGAGAACCTGCTGATGATACATCGTTCGTCATATTCCTTAACATATATATTGAAGAATAGGAATTAAAAGCAATGTGTATCTTACATATGAGATTCTCCCATCGCTAGTTCCAACCTGACATTTTTACTCGTGCATTTTACAAAATAATTATCATTTATCTCCAGCATACATGCTTGTGTTTGAGCATTCACATAAATTATTTTGTCCAAAGTTATAATTACAATTATGAAAGTACATGGTGGGGGTATATCGAGGTAAAGTGTAAATGGAGACTTAATTTGTGCTAATTACTCATTGGTAAGACGAAACCTTTCATTATTAATTTCTTATTAAAACTACTTACTTGCTAAGGAGATGTGTGTGAACCATTAGCTGGATTAGATTTTGGAAGAATCTGACACTATTTTATATTGGAAGGAATCGGATTCTTTCCACATTTGCCTGTATTCAGCTCTAATGCTTTATGCATAAAGTAATGGTTAGTTTTAATGAGTAAAAAATGCCACTTACCACAAACAGCAATATTCTTGTAAGGTTTTACAGATTAGTTTCTTCGTGCTTGTCAATATTGAAGGATTTTAGTTTAGTTATCTTTTGTAATAGTTCACAAACTTCTGGACATAAATTATTGGACTCTGGACTCTTGACGTTTGAGAAAAACTTGTTACTCTAATATGTACATTTACTCACACTTGAACTAGGTATGGGAGAACCTGCTGATGATACATCGTTCGTCATATTCCTTAACATATATATTGAAGAATAGGAATTAAAAGCAATGTGTATCTTACATATGAGATTCTCCCATCGCTAGTTCCAACCTGACATTTTTACTCGTGCATTTTACAAAATAATTATCATTTATCTCCAGCATACATGCTTGTGTTTGAGCATTCACATATTAATGATAAAAGTATCGCTATATTCACAAACAAGTTAACTACATTAGCAAAGTATGGCTATCATTAACGATATGGTTTATTTATTGTCGTATCGCATCATTCATTCATATTTCACTTAAGTTTACTCAAGTGAAATGGAATTAATGATATTCAAACTGGTAAAGTTATTGTAAATCTCCCTGGGGAAGATTATTTTTAAAGTTTATTTCTTAATTGGATGAGTATCCTGTTTGAGCTTTGTACTCCGAAGTAATTTTTATTTTTATTTCAGTAAGACATATTTATATTGAGTCTTTTTTCTGATTAGTTAATCTCGGTTTTATCAAACCTAAGCAAATTATTGAGGAGACTGAGTTAATTTTGTAAATTAAAGGAATCATTATAACTTTAGCCGAGACAGCATTACTAAAATACGTTAACATAGTTTAAGTGCTTTTAGATATGTGTAGACAGACAGGCAATACTTGCAATATTTAACTCTTCTCTTACTTGAATTTCAAACAAAGTCTGTATAAAAAAGTAATGTCAATTGGCAACAGCAAGTGTCAGTCACTCCTGTTTGGTATTTATTTTATTATAGTTGTTAGAGAATATAAAAGAGGAATTTTCAAGGTTGCAGGTTGATAATAGCAGAGTTGAAGTACATTAGCTATTAGCATCATGCCTGAATTGCTTAAGCTGTAATAAAAAATAATATAAGTCTCTGCTGCTGGTGGTAGTTAGCTTTAAAAAGCGTTTAAAGTAAATGCTTCAGAGAGCATGAATGAATTGTAAATGTAACTCTATTCATGATGAATGATATTTCATTCTGTATTTTAAATAGAAGTTAACAAATTTTATTGAAATGTTCCATGTGGATTTAATTCCATTGATGGATTTATCTTTGTTACTTTGTATGCAGGTTTTTCCCTTCACGACACACGATGATATAGGGTTCAAATATGATAATCATTCATGATCAAGTCGGGGTTTGTGATATTCATTGATTTTTGTATAAATTGAATAGTCAATCTTTAGCTTCTGTATGTATTTCTTTTAAGATTTTTCTTAAAAAATACTGATTCAGTTTACCAAAACTTGTTCCTTTACCAATCATTTAATTAAATAGAATTTAAAGAAGGTTGTAGGATATTTATTTTGATATTTAACACGAAGTTAAAAGATTTCGGATTGGGAATTGTGGCTTAATTTTAATGGTAAAATCTCACATTGATTACATTACTATATTATGGTGTTTCGGTGTTTGGCTGTTATTAATTAGGCTAAATTTTTAATGCTTTGGTGTCTGTCTGAATCTGAATTGGTTATGAGGAAAGTATTCATTCGCTTATCGCATGTCACATAAATACCGTTTTTAGAAGTTTTGTAATAGCGGATTTTGGCAATGAAACCAAATAATTCATCACACAAGTCTTTTTGTCAATTTTTCAAACACGTTAATGCAAATTATCTGCATAGAGTTACCGAATTACTAATAATATAATTAATTTTAAATATTGATATCCGATATAGTGAATGCAGTAGTTGCAGTGTAAATCCTCCTAAGAATATGGACATTTTTTTAGAATTCATCCAATAGATACATTTAAAGCGGATTTAGTTTATCGTTTTTACATCTGGATGTAAAAGTAACAATGAGATTGGTTTTTGTGGTTGGTATTATCGTATGTATGTGCAAGACTGTATTAGTTTACTTAAAAGTCACGTAATCTTGCAGACGATTTCAGAAGGTGGTTTGAAAAAAACTTGAAAAATCCTTGAACTCGATTAAAAAACTACATAATTTTTTTGTTTGTTTTTAAACAGTATGCAATATGTACAAAATAAAATTGTGCGTCATTGATGATAGATTCATAGATAAAGTAATAAAACTTGATCTAGGCTTAGGTCTTAAAAGTCTATTTTAATTTTAACATAATTATTCTAGTATTTTAATGACGCACAAACTTTGAGTAAACATTGTTTTATGAGAAATGTTTCCTTGCATTGTTGCATTTTGTAGTTAGGCTGTTTCATAAATTCATCTGTTAAATAATTAATTTGCATAGAACATTGATAATTACTTGGTGTTTTTTTTCTGTATTTTTATACAAAAAATATCATTTGTTCTCAAAAGAAACTTGATTTACGAAACAAGTTAATTATAAAAAGAAACATGGAAATCATATACCCATGAAACTTCATTTCCTTAAAGTTGGCTGTAATGAGAAAAAGTTGATTATGAACATGTTGAATTCAATGTTATTTTGAAGTCTGGATAATTCAAGCATTTTCAATTAATTTGAATGAATAAGATAGTTAGGATTAAGTTAGGTACATGTTAAACAATCTAATTGATCAAACACCTGCTGGGGTTTTATACATGGACCGATAAGGTTGAAAGTTTTGCTATCCCTATATAATTTATTATTAAATGCTTTATGGGATTCCCAGACATTTTAATCGATTTATTATGGGTGAAACCCATTATAGGATTGCTCGCGTCTGTCTGTCCGTCTGTTGTCTGTTGTCTGTCCGTTGGTGCTCTAACTCTCGAACGGATCAACTTTTTTGAAATCTGATTTCAGATTTGGATTTAGGAGGTCAAAAGGAAGGTCAAGTTCGTTAATGAAGCAAATCGGAAATTTAAAAAATTTTCAGAAATTTCAGAAATTATGAGGACAGACAGACACACACGGGGTTTCACCCATCGCTGAGTGCGAATTAAACGGTTTATTCATTCTATTTTGAGTAGCCTAATATTTAACAGGACGTGCTTTAAAACGTGAATAAAATGTAAAAGAAGGACAAGCATTTGGAGTTTGGACATTGACTTGGAATCCCTATATAATTCATGGGAGTTGTGTGTCGCGAAAGTTAAAAAAGCTTAATAATTCGTATTATCGAAAATCCTTTTAACTGTCTGTGGGTTTTTATCGGAGGTGGATCATCAAATACAAATTTTAGTCCGATGTTAGGTTAGATATTTCATCAAAATTTCATAAGAATAATTGCCTCTCTTATCCAATGTCTGTCTATCTGTGTACAAGAAACCCATTTGAATAAATGGATCAATAATTTTTAAAGGAATATTCGTGTTTTGGGTTTTTGTCCATACTTAATTGTCCATGCCTCTATGCTAAGGTTATTGAGTTCGTTGAGGCGAGGCTCTTCTCTCTATGCATTTTTCATTACATTTAACGATTTAAGTATAGCTAAAAGCTGCATTTTTGTAAAAATGCTAAAGATGAGCAGAAGTATTAGCATTGTAGTTTCAGAATGTAAATACAAATAAGGGAAAGATACAGGTTACTGAGTACATTTGGAAGGTCATGATATAAAAATACTATATTAGTTGTTATACTCCATGATGTAGTTACTAGCCTATATTCTGAAATCTGAATCCTATAAATCAACTAATTGTACATACTTTAATGAATCGCCACGTAGAACTCTGTTTTGAACATTAATAATGGTAATAATAATGCAGATATCATCTCTATCTATTGAATAAATAACAAGTGTGTGAGCCATCTGCGTATTCAAGAATAACAGAACTTGTATTAAGAATCCTAAAAATAATACAAGTTAATACTAATACTTATTAATAAAGGCGGATATAGGGGGTAGTACAGTGCAGAAATGAAATTTAATCCATCTTTGTAATACCAATAAATTGCTTTACGCAATGGACGAAGATGATTGATGATGATGACAGTCATCTTCTTTGACATGATATACAAGTTGGTAATCTTGAATGTTATTTTTTATCCCACAGGTTTTTGTTATCCGTCTCTGGCAAGGGTGACATTGAAAATTGGCTGTTCATCATCATTTTCATTATCCCCACGATGATGGTTTTACATTCTGTTAGGACTAATCATCGCCTTAATTAATATATATATTAAAATAATAGCAAGATATTATCCCATCGCCTGGAAGAAACTTGTTTTTGATTTGTGATATTGTGGGTTGTGTGGTCACATTGTTGCTGATAGTTAATCCTTAGGTAGTTTCAATCTTGTGAATCCTGTCTAGTCTCTATAATGCAGGGAACAACTTTCACACTCCACGTTTGTGTCTGTGAAACAATACAACTTTCTATACTGGCTATATAAGAATTAGAGTTTCTAAATTCAATTAGTATTTATTCAATTAGCTTTGTTTTAATATGTAGTGTATTTTTAACATATCGAAAAGTAAGAACGTGATAGACCTGCGAAACCCCTATATTCAGAGGGAGATCAAGGAGAGAGAAGTAAAGAAGCTCAATATTTTACTTCCGACCAAATTACACGTTTCCTGTGAATATCATACGTACAAAATCTCTAATATATTAAAAATGGAGCTTAAGAGATTTAAAAAATCAACGCCTTCTAGAAGTGAGTTTGAATAAAAAAAAGTACCTACTACTGCAAAATCCAAAAGCTTTTCCTATTCCCGTAATAAACTGTCTTTGGTCTGATCCTGGTCAAAGGGGTCAGGTTCGATTTCAGAAGAGAAATTCCTGTAGCATTACTCGGGCGGTTAGTACTGTCTTAAAATACTTTGATGTCAATATGACTTCAAATATCCTAACCTAAATACATGAATTGAACTAATAAAATACTTTATAATTTTTTAGGAATAATTAGTATACGCGCAATGATGGACCAGTTGAATAAAGCTCAGGATATTCTTTGCGAGAGTCTCCAGAATCAGCATCTTGATCCATTCTCAATAACTCATGTAAAAAATTATTCTCAATTTTAAATTTTTTTAAAATTATGAATTTTTTCCCCAAAAGATTTCATTTAAGTTTCTTTTTGCTTAATTTGTAGGTTTTGAATCAAACATTTCGTTACTGCACAGTAGACGAATTGAAAAACCTAAGATTAGTTAGTAAACAATGGGATACAGCAGCAACTCGTATTCTTCAAGAGAAGTCTGACCCTATAACATTCCAAGATGAATTCTACGATTCAGAAAAAATGTTTAAGATTTTAAAAGTTTTAAGAAATAGTGTGAATCCCCCTTATGTAAATTTCGAGATTGCGTCTAATTTCTTCACTCATGAAAATGAAGATCTCATAACAGATTTTTTCCATATTTGTGGCTCTTTCATGGAATACCTTACAATTTGTACGCACAAAAACCGAGAGAGTAAGTTCGAATTTGCAGAAGTCTTACTAACTAATATAAGGTTACCAAAACTAAAGTCATTAGTTTTTGAAGATCATACCCCCTACGGAGAGCAGGAAACCCATCATAATCATGACTTTAGTACATTTTTCAAAGCGTTGTTATCCTCAGCAAGTAATTTGGAACGGTTGGACATGTCTTTTCCTAAAAGATTTATTGAATCTGACCTCGAAGACTGTAACTGTCCCCACTTACCTCAGTTACCGGAAAGGATCATTTGTTCAAGATCTTCAAAGCAGCTAAGACACTTGGAAATTTGTGCTAAAATTACCGATACCCAGATGATATATTTGGCCCAGTCAGGTCTTCAACTTAGAACCTTGCATTTTCGTGTAAGGAATGTTTCTCTTTTAGAAAGCTCTTTTACAACACTGCTACAAAGTCAGAGTGATACTTTAGAAGAATTAAAGTTAACTGAGGAACGTCATGGTTCAAATTTCCTTGTGAGGTTCCCTCGGATGAAGAAACTTGCTAAGATAACTATTATTTCGATATGTGAGTTTGAAAATAGTAGCGTGACATTTGCTCCATTTAGTTATGAAGATAAACTACCCAAAATGGAGACGTTGATTTTGTGGGATTGTTTTGGAAAAGAAGCGAGATGGGCTCAATTTTTCCTTGCTGAATCCCAAAGTCATTCCTTGACGAGATTAGAATTGCCATCGCAATTCCGAAATCCTTCGCTGGCTGAGAATATATCGATCTTATTTCCGGTACTGAAGAAACTCAAGATTGGATTCACTTTGAGACCAGAAAATGAAGCTGTGATGAAGTTACTCTTTGAGACTTTGGATAGCTTAGAAGAACTGGATATCCGGACTGATATGGATAATCATAATGAAAATATTGATCATATTCTTACTGGGATACCTAAGGACATTTGTAAAAGAATGAGACAAGATGGATCTTATTTGGTTAATCATGGCACAGATGTTGTTAATCGTGGTCCATCTTTGGCTAATATGAAGAGTGAGTTTCTAGAAAATAATTACAATTAAATTTAGGCGTTATTTAAAAAACAATAATTAATTTAAACTCTAATTTGCTTTTAGACCTCCGTCGGCTGGAAATAGTCATGGACAACAGTAGGCCTCCTTTCATAACTGACCTAACTGGATACTTGGCTTTCTTACAAATGCCCAAGTTACGAACGCTTAGATTCACAAGATATGGGGTAAGAATAAGCTTTAGATATTAAATTCGCCCAAGAATTACTACCGAAAATGTAAACTTAAATTACAATTGTAATAAATAAAATCCTTTAATTTTAGATGTCCGAAGAATGTACTGCAATCCTGATGGAAAGATTTAACGTGGAATTGATACCACCGAATGAAAGAAATTTCTTTGAGATTGAATACCTAAATCTTGATTTTGATTAAATTGGAATCTACATTTGGTTGAGGACTTACTAGTCCTTCCAAGCTTGCTTTTGGTCAGATGACGTTTGAGATGAGATATCAGGGCAAATACACAACAGCAAGAGTCAGTTGTATAGTCAGTAAAATTATATTACATTATACAGGGTTATCCAACTTGGTGTTAGTAAATTGTGATAGTTTTAGCCGTACCAAAACCAAATATATTCAGGAGTTTTAAAAAGTCTCGGGTTTAGAATTAAATCTTAAATGGATTACGATCTACCTGCATTATAAATATATGTAAAACAAATTTCAATCATTGTCATTCAATGAAAATTCTAAATGTGTCAGTATTTTCACTATAGGATAAGGTACTTAATGCAGAGGATACTTTTAGGACAATTATCTTTCTAATATTAATTACAAATCTGTATAAAAATTTAATTCATTGTACAAGAATTAATTAAAATAATTAATAATTAATAGAGGCTCTTTTTAAAATAAATACTGATGACTTTAATACAGGGTCGATTTCAAACTATATTACATGATGCTCACTGCTCAGAAAACAACACAATGTCTTAAGTGACAACAATTACATATACCAAAGTCTGTTTCTTTAAAAGTCTAATATATGGAACAATTTAAAGCTAAGTAAAGGATGTGTTTAGGTAATTTTGTAGTTTTGCATGAGAGATTTTAACATAATGTAATAATATCTTTGAAAAATTGTTCAACCACAAAGCTCGAGTTTATATCACATTCCGGTCAGCTTATCTGTACTTAAAAGTCTGAGTAGCGAGGCTTCATCATTTTAAATGATGGCTAAATTATGTGTAAATAATAGTTGTAAATAACAATTGTCTCGAAATCGATTTTTATAAATAATATACTGGAATTTAAATCAATTTCAAAATATCGATGTCGATATTCCTAATGATAAATATTGATTAACTAAGCTCATTTCAACAACTAAAATTAATTATTGATACAATTTTCCAAAATATCAAGCGTTGGAGTTTTTAAACTCTTAATTCTATTTGTGTAGTTTAATACAAAAAAATGTAATTGTAAATATGTGGCTCAGTAGCTGTGATGCATTGTGTTCAATAATGCAGATGTTTAATTTTATTATTATTAATTATTTTTATCTTTTAAATAATGCAGCTTGCAATGGATGTAAAACTAAATCCAAAATATATAATATTATTATATGTAATTCATGTTGTGTATTTATTGGTTTGATTGAAGAAAAAATTAATAATTAACTTTTATTGTGTAAATGGAATAAAATTGTTGTGTTTATCAGTGTCATCAATTTTCTACAAGTTCCCTTTGATTTTTTCCTTCATTGATAGATTGCAAGGGATAATTAAATAAGATTAATTAATACAAGTGGATTATCATACAAGTCTTTAGTTCTCGACCTAACTAATTATATAGCTATCCAGATTTTATTTAAATTAAATATGATGCATGTATTTAACTAAATAATATTGAATTAAGTGAAATGATTGATGTTTTCTAAAAGAATTAGTATTTACGAAGGCATAAACACGTAGGCATGTTTTACAACCTATATAATATATAACCATTAATCCATGGACGACTTAATTCCACAATTGAAAAAACCTTGAGATTTTGAGCTGCTGCAGACCTTACTCAACATTTTTTTATGAGTACTGACCTAAAGATGAAAATGTAAAAATAGGTTCAATTATAAACAATAATACTTCTAGCATGAATGACAGCAAATATGGAAATTAAGGCTAATTGGTAAAACAATAAAAATGCAATGATATTGATCATGATTTCATGTTAATTAATAAAAACGAAAAGAATTCTTAAACATTTCTTTTATTGATTATGGGTTTTTATGGGTAATGATTTTGACTGACTTAATTCTCATCATGTTTGCTAACCAAAGAAATTCATCTTGACTGCAGCAACTATAAGCTCAGGTTGGTTGAAAACCTACATAATATAGGCTTAAATAAATCCATGGATGAATTACTGCAGTTGCCTATTTGTTTCCGTGCCTATTCAATTAATTAAATGTCTAATTAGAAAAAAATCGTGGTCCTTGATTTAAAATTCTACTTACAGGCTTACAGACCTTACTCAATATTTGGATGCATTCTAATTTTGTAATCAACTGAAAGCGAGATTACAAAATTTCTTACTTAATATTTGGACGAATTCTAATTTTCTAATTAGCTGAAAGCGAAGTTATAAAATTGGATAATTTTAAGTTGTTTAATCAACAATTAGAACAAATTTGGAAAAGTTTCTTAGCAAAGGCTCGTCATTCAAACCAAAGAGTAAGAAAATAAGCATATCCAGTACACTTGAGAGCTATGAGTAAAATTTTAATATTAAAATCAGGAATTTCCTACATAAAATGTTTAATGCTACTGCTACAAATGCTAATTGAATTTTGCAAACCG
>JAQGAA010002199.1:0-13260 GCA_034696425.1 Isotoma viridis | reverse complement strand
AAGTGAGTCATGTAAACTCACCGTCACAAGTATTGTGTGTGTACAGTGTCTTAGTTGGATGTTAAATAACAATTATCTTTGAAAGTGAGGATACCTAACCAAAGAGTAATTAAAGGAGAAAGTTGTTAGTGGAGAAAGAAAACCTTGATTCGGATTAGATTTATATGACGCACCTGTAACTGAACTGCTTCGAAAATGAATTGGGGAACGGAACTTTGGGTAAGTAAAAGTTTATGAGTATGACTCAGATTTGCGGGGTTTTACCTTTGCTTTTAGAATGCTTTTTGTTATCTGAATTACTTCGTGGTTTAATCTGTGTACCTATTATACCATTGTATTGTGGAGAAAGAATTTAAAGGGTTATATATGCTGTCTACTAAATAGCCCATATTTAAAATTGAGCGATCGAATGTTTAATGTATTGTAAAATATAATTCTATCCCAATTTAAATGTTTCCATTTTTATTTGGTTGATATTTTACTGCTCTTAATTTGAAGGAAGACTCATCATAATTGGTTACAGGTTTTAAATAATTAAATATTCAAAGAAGCGACTTCTTTTAATTACTTTTTTATGAGGTTTAAAAATGTTTGTCAATAGCGAGGTTGCAAATAAAATTGTTGACACAGTACAGCGTGTCACTGTGTGTGGTTTCTAATGAATCCAATTTCGACGAAAAAAATGAATTTACTCACAATATTGAAAAATTCTATCATAAACTATTTTCAAAATGGTTTCCATTCTTTTTATATTTCCAATAGACTTCGTTGAGTTGAAGTCAATAAATCAGAAGTTTGTTTCTTAAAGAAATAACCAAAAATTAGCACGAAGGAATCATTTAAACTCGATTCTCAAACTGTCTAATTAATAGTACAAATTAACCTAACTGCTTTGCTTTAGCGAATTTAAAACATTACCTTTACTTAATATTACCATACCATATTTTTATATTCTGACACTATTATTCTTAGATTTGATTCTTAGATTTGTCGCATATCTATACAGAAAAACATTTTTCCGATTTTCAAATTCGCAATATCCTTTTTTAAGCTAGCCCTGCTAGGCAGCCTACGTAACCAAAATTTTTGTCACAACAATTGAGTTGTGTTCTTACATGTGTACTATCTATCTGGGAGGGTTATATAATATATGATAAAAATGACAGTCAATAGAGAATAGTTTTCAATTTATTTGAAACGGAAATGAATAGTTTCCTGTGCCAAATTTAACATAATGTGAAATATTTTTTTAAGTCTGTGTCCGAATAATTTATTAAATATTATTCAGGCTCATGAGTGTATCAGTGTAGGTAGGCATCAATAATTTATACGGTATACGTAAAACCTAATTATATCAGCTAAAAGTATTTTGTATTTTACCCTTACAAGAAATTTCACACCAATCAAATTTGCAGTTTGTACGCACAAAGGAAAAAAAATGCCCTTAAAAATAACATCCCGACAATTTAAGTCGTAGGTCGTAGTCCAAATGAAACTAATGATTTTTTTTATAAACTGAACTTTTGTTTCTTGTTCTTAGAAATTGCGAAACTTAGAATTTAATTTTGATCATCCTGATTTAACCATAAAATAAGATGTGTGACTAAGAAAGTTTGAAATTTTAGAATGAAATGGATATCGGTTTAAGAGTAAAAAGTACTTGTTAACAAGATCTTGAGAGATTGAGAGATTATATCTGTTACATTCCAAATTCCCCAAGGCAAACTATACGAAATTGATAATAATATTTAGGATATAAATGAAAGATCGTGCCTTTATATAAAAAAGTAAAATGCTTGCTTATTCCACTAATTCCACATGACACGAGCTTCCTATAAATTCTTCTGTAAGTATCATCGTGGAATTAGGAAATCGCAAAAAGTATTGTTAAGAGCAGTTAGAAGAGGGAAAGTATTCGACTTCCACAAACAAGCAAGAGAACGTCTTTGAAAAAAATGTGTGTTGAAAGAAATTCGCACGCATTGTATGTAAATAAAATCTTATTGTTCATCAAGCCTTATCCGACCCTAACCTAACTATATAACATTGTAATAATTTTTTAAACATTTCATATAAAGTGTATTTCCTATATGATCTTTTGCTTGCTTAGCTTTCCTAACTCCTTACGAGAGGATACCTTTCAGTGAGTTTGAGTTTTGACTTTGTATTGTATTGAATTAATTAGTTAATACTTTACTTACTACATAAAATGCAAACAAACACACAATCCTCTACTTTTGATTCACCTCTTTACATCTTTCATGCAAGCAAGTTCAACTTTGGTATTCGTACTCTTGCTAAAGGTTAATTATGAGCTTTTATCAGATGGTTAATTGAGATTGATTGGGTTGCCATTTACCATCAATGATAATAGTTTCCGTAGATTATGTTTATTTCCCTTCATCATTTTCTGTCGGTAATGCATGAACCTACAGCCAAGCAATTCACTTACTTAACTAACACAGAATTAAGCAAGCTTGCACATCACAATGCCGCATTAAATTCAGTGGAAAGTTGTTTTTAAACTGTGGAGTCTCTAATTTTAAAAGCTGAATTAATTTAAGCAATTGCCCGTAAGATTTTTTCACGGGACTAAATTCCTATTAATTTTAAACTAAATGCTCGTTTATTTTTTTATTTTCATTTACATTAGGTGATAAGTGCATGTTTTCAAGCGTGATATCATGTTCTTTGTAAACAGTAGACTCGGCTGATAAGAAGTCGCCTGCAATTATTTGATTTTATATGCAATAACATTAACAATAGTGCATACTCAAGTATATGAAAAATAAAAAACAAATCTTGGTTTATTATTATTGTATTAAACAATTAAGCTCTTAATAGTTTTTGTGTATTGAATAAATTTCTAAAGCTACTCAATTATAATTGTCTAATCTAAACCTAACTGCCTTTATATTGAAAACCATTTACAATGTAGTCGATTGTGAATTAAAGTTTGAAAAGTTAAACATGTCCAAAATGAGCTTACAGTAGAAACCGCACGGACTCCTTAAAAATGTTTAGCTTCATTATATAGCGAGAACTCATCGAAAGACGACGTGACTTACCCTATGCTATTAAAAAACAGACAAAAGCGTTGTTGACACAATTTATCTTCGAGTATTTATTTTTGAAATTTAAGATTTAGAAGGAACAAAAGTTGTTGGAAAATTTTGTTGGTATTTATTGATATCAAATAAATCTTACGATTAAATTTTAAGTGTAATTTGATAGTGTTTTGTCTTCGTTGTGGTATGATTCATATTGTAAATTGCTTATCGTATCTAAAATTATCCTAAAATATTTTCCTGTGCAACACTGCTAATCATATGAACCATGTTTTACAAGTTTCATAATTCATCAATTCAAACTGTTAGAACTAGGAGAGTTATTCCTTATGTCCCTATGAATTTTGGAAGATTGTTTTTAATTGTATATTATATCACATTTCAAATACCTAAGGTTGAACTGCATAATGTGCCAACAAATATTTTACTCTTCGTTGAATGTTTTGCATTGCATATAATTTATATTTCAATCCAGTTAAACATTCTGTCCATAAAATATATTATAATTTCGTATTAGTAAATTAGAGAAAGTCTCAAGGAAAATAAAGAAAGCTGGATTTCTGATTTTTTATCCCTCGGATCCGGAGTAGTCCATCACATATGTGGAGTTTTTTAGTTTTTCAGTAACAATGCCAAAATTGAGTTTTCATTACTATTCCAATGTAAGTGAGGTCTGAGGCATTAAGAAATCTACATACAAGTAGATTCGTTAGGCAGAATTGTCTTCGTTTCAGAATACTTCAGAATGAAGTATTTTCCGTATTACATGATGCCGTGTTGTTTTGATTGCGATATGAGATATGCTTTAGTCTTGATTCAACTCATAAATCAAACATGAACCTAAATGCAAGCAGAGTTTGATTTTTTAAGCATCCACTAACTGCATAACTGCAATTGCAGTGTGTTGCATACATGTGATAATTCTCCTTTTTATGGTCTACTAATTGACTTAAATAACTAGCTAACTTATTGCTTATTTATTAATTATTATTTATGTGTACCATATTTCATTCAGGTAATGCCTGAGTTGCAACAACGTGTCCTACGTACCCCGCACGGCAGATTCCAATAACTAATTTTAGGAGTCTGTCATTTCATTTTTCATTAGGCACACTTCCTAAAGGAAGTTCCCACAGTCGGTCGCTCAATATACCTTATGCACTAAATTTATACTGTAAAAGTAGACAATTAAATGCAATTAGTGTGTCTTAGCATTAGCTTAGCTTTGGTTCATTATAAATCAAGCTAATTCTATTAAATTAAGACGAATGCGTTGTTTTAATTTTTCGCAGGACCAATACGATTGTGTTGCACACCACACTCAAAAGGGCCTCGAGTTCCTTGACCGATATGGACATTTTCTAAGGGATCGTGCAAGTATCGAAGTGGAATATGCCGGAAGATTGAGGTAAATTTTGTCAGATAATATTTAACATGAATCCACCACAAATGGAAAGAGAATCATAAAAAACGATGAGGATAAGCTAGTCTTTAAAAAGGTCTGAACTGAAAAGATCAACCAACCTCAAATATCCAAACTAAATTTGAGCAATGTTTCATATTGAAATAAAAGTCGAAATTAGAGCGGATGTTTATATTCTCATTTGACTTTAGCTCGAATTATATTAACTAATATCTCATCATGGGTTATTATAGTGAGAATAGTGACCAATGCATACTTTATTCTGGTAGTTTAAAAGACCCGAGTTAAGTTATTCGTATTCCTCCTTATTATACCCGATATGAATGAGTACTCAGAAAATTATGCAAAAGTTGGTTGAGTTCAGGATGTAGTTGTTAATATAAATATAAACTAGTGCATAAAACAAAATACAAAAATGCATAATGTTATTTTATTCAATACTAATGTTTCAGCTAATTCATGTTTTTTATGCAGGAAACTGGTGAAGACTTATCAGCCGAAGAAGAAGGAAGAGGAAGATTTACAGTAAGTTGTCTGTTGTCTTGTCTACTTTAAGAAAGAACTGTCGTCTTGTAGTAAAACAAATATTTAACATAGTCCAGGACTACCAGGCAGGATTACTGATTCAAGAAGTTGCACTTACTTATAATAGAAACAGAGAACCCCATAATATCTGTAACTGTAATAGCTATAATCTCATGTATATTTATGTTGATCGCGTTAAAGCAAGCTTCCGAAATAGCCAGCTCAAAACTAGAATGTTTAAAGTTAAAGTTAAAGGTATTACGTATGTTACAAGGGAAGTATTAGAAATTACTTACAAGCATGATAATATTCCTCTTAACATTTTAACATTTAGATTTACACGTGGCGTCCTACAAACTACATGTGTAGTTGATTCATTCTGCTTTCATTCGAAGTAATATGTTATTTCATTCTTTCTAGTCAAAGACTCACATCTCTATTTGCCAACAGATAAATGTCAAATAAACTATCAGTTTTTTTATAGATATTTTAAAAGTATGCGAAGTTCAAGGAGATTTCTATTTCTTATGATGCTAAGAAGTATAAAGTTGCTATCAGACTCTTAGAGTATCTTAATCCCAGATATTTATGATTTATAACTAATAACACTTAATTGCTCAGAGCATCAAATATTAGTGATTCAATTAGTAAAACTTTTAAACTTAACGATAGTAATGATTCATAAGCTTTTAACTGATCAATTACTTTTTTCTGCATATTTAGATCTTATAAGATAAGCATTTTCAAACAGTTTTTTACGCTTACAGGTTCACATCGTATAAAGCTTTTAGAGATATGCTCAATGAGGTAAATGATCTGGCAGGACAACATGAAGTTATTTCAGAAAACCTTAATCAAATTGCTACTAAAGAAGTGCACATTCGAACAAAAGAATTAAAGGATGAAAAGAAAAAGCATTTATCTGAAGGAGTTCGTCACCAAAACCATTTACAGAATCAACTTGCCAATCTTGACCGTGCCAAAAAGAATTATGAAAAATCGTTCAGAGAATCAGAAAAAGCTCTTGAGACATTTCAAAGAGCAGATGCTGATCTTAACTTGTCAAGAGCGGAAGTAGAGAAGACCCGTCTTCAATCTTTGTACAAATCACAACAATGTGAAGATACTAAAAAGGAATATGCGAATCAGGTACACAATCATTTCAATTATGCGTTTATTGGTAGATAAGAGTATTTTAGTAACTAATTTTCTGTCTGATTGTTGAAATGGTAGCTGGATAAGACAAACGAAATGCAGAACAGCTTTTATAGAGTTCTGATGCCTTCCGTGTTCCAAGGCCTTCAAGACCTTGACCAGAGACGTATAAAATGTTTAAAACAGAATATGAAGCAAGCCACCGAAATGGAGTGCGGAGTATATCCAATTGTCAATAAGTGTCTGGATGGCATTATAAGAGCTGCAGATGATATTGATGATCAAACGGTATGTCATAACGATACAGGACACAGAAAAATGTTTGTTCTATAACACATGGTTAACTGTTACTTAATTTTTCATTACAGGATTCCAATCTCGTAGTAGAGAGATTTAAATCTGGATTTCAACCTCCTGAAGATATTCCATTTGAAGATTTAAGTGCCATTAAAAATGGAGAAGCTCCTCCAATTCAGTCTAACGGATATGGAAATTCTTTAAAGCCGGAAAGTCAAAGTCTTACCTATAAAGGCACACTTTCTGCTGGCAAATCCAAAAAACGATCGGGCCTATTCGGAATTTTCAGTAACGCTAAGGTAATATTAAGCAGCTCAAAGAAATAGAAAGGAAATAAAAGAAAGTGCTCATTATTATAATTCGCATCGTCATCAATTTTTTATAGCCTGGAAATGCGGCAGACGGCAGAGACGATTATAGTGAACTACCTCCAAATCAAAGACGCAAAAAGCTCCAACAAAAAATCGACGAATACTCTGGAAAGATTCAGCAAGAAAATGCCGCAAAGTATGATACCAACTACTTCTTGTCCATTTTTCCTACTACCACTTTATTTGTTCTTTAACGATATAATTCATGTTTTAGGGACGGCTTAGTGAAGATGCAATCCGTGTATCAGTCGAATCCGAACCTAGGGGATCCTGGCGCAATCGAAGGCCAATTGAGAGAAAGTATTCAAAAACTACAGAAACTGCAGCTGGAGATGCAGAAATATCAGACGTACCTTAATGAGATGGACATGCCTCAACATCATCATGTTGTAGGTTATGGATCTTCGACTGGAGGATCAAGAACCTCACAGAATCGCAGTAGCGGTTCAGACGAATCGCTGAGCAGAAGTGCATCGGACTTGAGTCAGAACAATCATAAGCCGTCTGCTCCCGGAACTCCGTTACCATCTCATGGGTACGGGTTTAATGCATAAAATGCTTATTTTCTAATAAAAAATAGAATTAACATGTAGAAATTTTTCATAGGTCATCCAACAGTCCTGAATCAGGTATTGGTACTTCCCATACAAGTTTGCCTGATTCTGATTTCGAGCATATAGATGCTGATAACGGCGAGTATGATGATCCGTTGCCAGTGTTAGGAACATGTGAAGCTCTTTACGCTTTTGAAGGTATTTGAACGAAAAGAACAGTTTTTCGTGTAAAATGGGATTTGGATTAATTTGATGTTAAATTGTTATTCATCTTTTATTGTCTCTAGCTACATCAGAAGGAAGTATACCTATGGGAGAGCATGAACAGTTATTTGTAGTTGAGCTAGACCAAGGAGATGGTTGGACCAGAGTTCGAAGACAAAATTCACTGGAAGAAGGTTTCGTTCCTACGTCGTATGTGAGGATAACACTTTATTCGAATTGCTGATCTGGTCGTCTAGCATGAATAAAATAGTCTTCATAGAAGCTTTCATGTGTTTTGCCATGAAATGCCATTCTTCCATTTACCTTTTATATTGCAGAATCAATTAGTTCAACAATTAGTAATTCTATTAAATATATAACGTCGATGTAACTACGAATTTTCATTTCTTCGCTTTGCTCAACGAATGCCTTAGGTGGAATCTTATATTTTGAGTACCTGTTTGTATACTGTCGAAAACTGTAACCATTCAACTCAATGACACATATTGTAATGTAACTAACTCAGCGTGCTGTCGGTCTTATCTAACATTTCTTTAGGTTGTGATGTGGTTATCTAATTAATCTGCGAAGCAAATACTAGGATTTTTTATAGAAAAGAAGTTAGACTGTTTTGTCCATTCTGTATTTCAGTTGAATACAAGTATCGGTATAGACAAAAAATATTATTCAAAGAGCGTGTGCCTCAAGCGTTCGAAAAATCAACATGCCATTTAATACCCTAAAAGTATTGGATAATCAAAGCTTCATGCGTAGCCTTTCAAAACCAAAAATTCACCATAGTTGGTGCGTGCAAAAATTCTTGTAATCTCTATTTAATAATTAGTGTAATGCTTCGCTTGTGTTTTATCATCAGCATTTAAAGTTAATGTAGAATATCAAGTGTCAGTTTGAAATAGAATGTTAAATGAGTCAAATGTCGTTAATACTAATACCTCTATTGCCCTTGCAAAATTACGGAAACCAATATCCTGCTAAAAATTCTGCAAAAGGTAAATAAGACGTGGAAGTTCCTGAAGATTGTTACAGTCCAGTCAACAATTGTTTGCAGATTGATTTTAAAGTGATGACTGATATTTAGATTATTATGATAAAATTATAAATACTGAACTATCAAGTCCATACAATTTATTCGTTGAACGACAAAGAAAATAATTTATTAGCACTTCGTTGACAAAAAACAAACCTGTATTTTGTCTCAAATAACTCACCTTACTACTAATATTTCTTCAAAATAACGATGAACTATGTGTCAGATACACTTCTTGAACTTGCTTTCTTTCTCGATTTTAATGTAAAAGTGTAAATATTTTAAAACAACGTTACATTGCTAATCCAAACGATAGTGTCGAAAAAGCTCATTTTAGATTAAGATACATTCAACTCTAATATATATAAATAATTACAAATGTATTAGCAGTAGTAGTTTACTCAGTACATCAGTTTATGTGAATACCTGCCATTTTTAAAATGCGTTCAATTTCAATTTTAAGCATATGACTTGACAGGGGTGTGAATCAAATATTGAATTCGAAACTGTTTAGTAACTGATTATAGTATAAGTTTATCCATACTTAATTTAATATCTTGTTAACTAAGCTAAATAAACCACCTTTAAAATTATATATAAGTATAATAATTAGAAGAGTATAAATAATGGAGGGTATTGCATGGCCTCGTGCAATTGTTGATAGACTAAAATGCAATGACTGTACAATAAGTGTCTCATATTATTATTATTATATATAAAAAAACGAACAAAGATGTATTGTGGGTGTGTTCATGTAACTGGAATACCTACTGGTTTTAACGTAATTAACACTATTATTATTATGACATGATGCCTAATTATTTTACAGTTGCAATATTTTAGTTAGTATATCCGAATCCTATAGTTTCGTTTAATGTAAGTACATAGATTGTCATGCATGTGTTTCGACGAATTTTTATGGAAGGATATTATAGTAAATTGTATTATGGAAAGTAAAAGAAATTTGCTCGGTAGATTGATTTTATGGTTGGTTGTGCCAGTTTTAATTAATTCACTGAAGGAATACTCTAGTAGGATTTATGATAAAATACCTAGTGAAAATATTGTTCCATAATGTGTATGAATGAAACGTAATAATCGCTAAATAAATCATCTAGTTTGTCAGTTCAAATTCATATAATTCTCTGAATGGGGTCAAATTCACTTGTGACTTTTGACCTTAAACTTCGTCACATTTAGCAGTTTAGTTACTTACTCTAAAATGTCCGAAATGAAAGTGAACCTAAGTTCTATCGCGGTTAAAATATTATTAGTATCTGCTTACAATAAGGAAATTCACAATACAAATTGCATATTTAAATCCATTTATAATACAAAAGTTAAATCGTGCTAATACATGCAAGAATCATGATTAAATGCTACGTGTCTCATATTACTTTATAACTTTATAATAAGCCTTTATCCCTTTTCTACCACACAAACAACATGTTGGTTAACTTCTGTGGTTAATTACAAGGTCTGGATTGTGCTAAATGAACTCATCAAAATAAATACTAATAAAATAATAATACCATACAAAAATAAATTCATATCCAAAACCTTTTTCATAGGAAAGCCTGACCGCAAGCAGATGTTACGCCATGAAATATGGAATTCATATAATCCAAGCTCTTCGTCATTATCATCCATTACAGACAGAATATAGTATGGACATCCTGAAATCATACAACTCATATATAACGCTGTCATTTCATGTCAGTGACAAAAGAAAGGGAGTACACAAATAATAATTAGTTTAGTAACAAATCTTGCAATTAGAGTATCGCTTCATATTGAAGCATTGAATGTTGTTATTGCAGCAAGGTACCCTAATAAAAAATAAAGCTACACAAGAGTTCATTTAATTCAATACAGCTTTATACGTTGTAAAGCTAAAAGGTTGTATAATATAAGCTTTTGGGGAAATTGTTGCTGACGTCTTTAACATTTATCGATTATCTAGAATCCCCGCATACTCAGATGGTCCTTTTCCATTGATTCAGTCGGGGAAAGCACGGAGGTCGTATGGAAAGGAATGGAAGAGATGTTGTAGTAGATTGGTGCAGGCAGCAGATCGTCCCCTGTCTATATTTGGCCATACGTTTCATTCATGTACATAACAGGAGTTGTTAGGTACATGCAAATTTATTATAAAGAAAGTCAAGAGAAAGTTTTGAGAAAAACATCCGTGGGAGGATGGAGATCCTTGTAAAATATTAAATTCCAGCCTTTATGAATTTTTGTTATTAGATAAATAATTTTATTTATTATTAGTTAAAATCGTGTAAATTTCTCCATCCCTCGTATTACTACTAACTCTCCGTGCTAAGGATGTACTTTGTGTCGTCCTTAACCTTTGGAATTCTTCTGCTCTTCAGGGCTTCCCTTGCCCAATCAGCCCCGCATATGTATCCAGGTATAATAACATTAAATTAATGATCATTCCTATTTATTTTTCCTATTCCAAACTTGTTAAATAAGGAATTAACGTTTTTTATCTAAATTAAATTATGCGCAGTCTTTCCTCGTGCATCATTTTTAGTCGAATAATAAATAGTCTGTAGTGAAAGCATTTCTGAAATGCCTTTCGCTGGTTGCCAATAATTATTGTTTTTATGACGATTTTATTATGCAGTAGGGCTTTACATTTAAAAAAGCGGTGAAAAAATTGTCGTAAAAGTCATGCTCTTAATTCCCAATATCATTATTGTTTATTTTCTTGCTATATGAATAGTGTTGAATCTAAATGTAAATATTATTTTTAATAATCTGATGCCATTTCAGATGCAGATGAAGACGAAGAAGCACTCATGGATCGATTGGCTTCTCTTGCAGTAGCAGTAGGACCAGAAATATTAAATAAACAATTGCTTTCTAACTATGATATTCCTCCATTAGGAAGTTATCTTGGGGCAGATTTGAATGGGAACATCAGTCCAAAAGATGGTTTGATGAACCCTCAACGTCAATTTGCATACCGACCGAATGATGAAAGGTTTTATCTGACTGGTGAAGAATTTCCAAAATATTACGAGCAACAAAAGGCTGATGCTTATCGACAAGCTGGTATTTATCGACAAGCTAACACTTATCAACAACCGGATATTTATCAACAACCTGATGTTTACCAACAACCTAATGGTTATCAGCGACCCAATGGCTACCTGCAATCTAACGATTTTCAACTACCTAACGGTTACCGACAACCTGGCATTTATCAACAAAATGAAGTTTATCAACAACCTGAAACTTATCGAAACCCAAAAGATCTGATGAATGATCAAAAGCTGGGTCCCTTGAGGGAAAGTGGGCAACAGGCTGAACCTTCAAGCTATTATACTGATCCTGAGAGCGGTGCCACTTTCTCCAGAAATGAACCTCAATCAGGTACCTTTATGAAGAAAAGTCAACCCAAAGAGGACTTAATTCATCACACAGAAAAAGACATTATAGCTGACCCAAGTCACATAATGGCATCTGGAAAGCATGTTGTTGAGAGTCCTATTCATAATCTCTATGCTGCTGACAACGAATCATTTTCATATTCGGATATGTACTATATTGGTAAGTACCTCTTTTATTATTCCCTTATGCCTAGAAGCTTCTCTTGAAGCCTTGATCAATAAACATTAGCATAATTCAATCTTTACATTTAAGTGAAGTGTATATCTCATAATATAGTGAAATGACCTTGAGTTGCTTTCACCTTCACAGGGCTCGTGGCTGGCTGTAGTGCTGCAGCAGTATTGGCTGTAATAGGAACAGGAATTTGTTGGTACAGGTATTATTTCGCTCATGCATGCTGCACGTTTACAAACTAACTATCAATATTCATGATTGCATTTCTTACTATCTTATTTATTGCTTTTTCATTAATAATTATAGGATTCATCAAAGAGTGAAAGCAGCAGCTGAAGTAGACTACCCAGCGTATGGAGGTAAATTTTGCGTAAAATGATTATAACCGATGGAGTACCTGATTATCCAACCTGGTTTAAAATAATAATTATTGTGATAATAGTCACTGGACCAAGTAAAGATGTTAGTCCGAGTGGTGGTGATCGGAAATTAGCCCAGTCTGCCCATATGTATCATTACCAACATCAAAAACAACAAATGGCTGCTTTGCAAAAAGGAGCCTTACGGGAAAGTCAGACGGGAACTACAGGTTCAGATGCTGAAAGTGAGGATGATAATGAAGATGACAATGATTACACGGTATACGAATGCCCTGGATTGGCTCCGGTAAGAAACATACATTTTTTATCTTTCTCTTTCACTTTATCTCTGTCTCTTTATATCTATCTCATCACAGTTCAAGCTGCTTTTTCTAACTTGATAAATTATTCAATGCTATATAGGCTGGTGAGATGGAAGTGAAAAATCCTCTTTTCCAAGATGAACCGACCCCAGCTACTCCAACGCAACTAAAATCAGAAGAAGAAGAAAAATAAAGTAAAGTTTGAATGGAGGTAACCTGGATGAAATTTTTACTTTGATATCCAACTTTCCTGGCTGTCAATAACCAAATATACTTTCATTATAAGAAAACAATGAGTTCAAATTCGAAAGCATTTGATTTTTCTAACATTTCAAAACTAAGAAGTAACCCTAA
>JAQGAA010002198.1:0-13263 GCA_034696425.1 Isotoma viridis | reverse complement strand
CTCGCCCGATCCAAAGCAGCTTGGACAACAGATTCACTCTGAGTGTCCAACGCACTTGTCGCTTCATCCAAAAGTAAAATCGCTGGATTTCGGACTAAAGCTCGAGCGATAGCAATACGTTGTTTCTGACCTCCAGACAATTGTGCTCCTCGATCTCCAACGACAGTGTTGTAACCCTGAGAATAGAATAATATTCAGATTTTATATTAATTAGGGAATTGAAATAAAGGTAAACTTTAGAGAATTTTTTATGCACCTTTGGTAATTTTGAAATGAATCCGTGAGCATTAGATTGTCGACAAGCCTCTTCAATTTCTTTTTGAGTCACATCTTCTCTACCGTACTGAATGTTTTCCAGGATTGTAGTATTGAACAAGATGGGTTCTTGACTTACAACACCGATTTGCGATCTAAGCCATCCTAAATGAAGATCTCGGATATCTTCCCCATCAACACATACCTATGCAAAGTTGGAGACGAATATTATGAATCTGACAGTTTGAGTCCATTGTCTGTTAATGTATTATTATTGGAAATATTAAGCTACGAGTAATTACCTTTCCTTCAAGGGGGTCGTAGAAACGTTGCAATAGTTGAAGTAGTGTACTTTTACCACACCCAGAGTGACCTACAAATGCAACGGTTTGACCAGGGGATACTGACAACGAGAATTTTTTCAGGATCTAAAAAATATATTAAATATAGTTTTTTCATTGCTCACTATATTAATTTATTACAGTATTACAGATACTTTAATTCTAAGTTAATTCTTGGTTCTCCATATTAATTACCTCGACATCAGGTCTAGAAGGATAGGAAAAATTTATATCGTGGAAGGAGATTCTTCCTTGAGATCTAGTAGCTGGTTTCTTTCCACTTTTAGAGTAGCTATCGATTTCGGGAACTCTATTATGACACAAAATGTACTTTTTATTTAATTTTAAATCAATTTAAACAAGTTGGAAGAATAATATTTTAAAAATTACCTATCAATAACTGAATAAATTACTGCTGCGGAGCCACGGCCAACTGCAAATGCCTCAAAGTAACTGGCACTTTGTCCAATATTAAAGGCCCCCATCATAACACTGAAAAAGACCTATTATTTGAAATATTCAATTCAAAGTTTTTAACATAAACCTCAGCAATAGTAGAAGATAAGGTGTTAATTAACATTGACCATAAGACCACTTACGACAAGTAAGTTCTCTGCAGTATATTCGGCTTCTTCACCATTGCAAACTTGATCCCTTCCATCTAAAATCAATTTCGTTCCGTACCAAAACGCTAAAGCGTAGGAACACCAAATAATTAGCCACATCAAGCCGACTCCAAACGCTGAAATCGCTCCCCTTTTTTTCGCTGCCACTGCTGCCACTTCAAGACCATCTTGATATCGTTGAATCTCTTTATCACTTCCGCTAAAAGCCATCACAGTTCTAACATTAGTTAAAGCTTCTTCTGCGACATTTCCAGCTTTTGCATATGAACCTTGCTCTTCTCCAGCTAATTTTGTTTGGATGGACGCGACAATTCCTGAAAAGATTAGATATAGAATAATATTATTAATTTAATTCATCGATTAGTACGTAAAACGCATGAGATGAGTTGCCTTCGGCATAAAAAGAATGGCTATGTCAAGGGCCAGTAAAACCTATACTGCACTTCTATTATGCAATTTTAACTCTATTGTGCAATCAATCTCTAAAGCTCCTTATTATTATCATTATTATTATTATATAGTAATGCAGTATAGTTGATAGTATAGTTTCACAATCAATCTGAAGATGAGTGAAACTCCATTGAGCAAACAATTATAAAACCCCTGCAGTATTTACAATTTGTTACAAATAGCGACTGATAAGATATAAATCACGTAGATGATAATTAATCAGTCATGGGCTCTTTGGAATGATTTACAAATTAAATTATATACTGCTAACCCTTAAAATTGATTTTTTCGGAAAAAAATCCACTCAAACTATTTATACAATTTGATTACAACATCTTCTATACAAGCTGGATAACTAAAATGATAAATATTAGGGGAGGGGGGTCTGACCTGAAGCGATGGCCAATACTGGAGCGGAAGATAATACAACCAAGGTCAACTTCCATCCATGCCAAAAAGCGTTCCCCAAAGAGAGGATACAAGTTGCCGTAAAAAATATACAGAGACCCACTTTCTCTCCAGTAGCTTCCTGGACTTTTGTCAAATCCCTAATTAATTATTAGTTGGGATTTCATTGATTTTTGTTCACATGCATAGCGTTCCGAAAGAACAATGGAATTCAGAGATAAAAAAATATTGATTTGAAAAAACTTACTCTGAAACTCTAGAGACGAAATTTTTGTCTTGAACTGTGTCATACCAGCCAACATTTTGACGAAGGAGTGCTTTCAAATATTTCCTTCGAATGCGAAATGTCTATAGGTTTAATTTTTATACATAAAATAATTAAAACTTGTATTTGAATATCTTTCTAAATCTTATAATTAAATGACTGTGGTACTTACCAAATTTTCTGATACGATATTAAAAAACGAAACAAAAATATAACTCAATGCTAAAGTTGCTCCTCCCAAAATACCTAAATACATGCTGAAACTTTGTATCTCATTCATAAAATCTGAATCAGAATCCACCCTGGAAAATAATTATCATATTAATAACAATGAACAATTAATTTTAGTTAATTGGGTAATTTTGAATATTCATTAAATAAATTATTTTGTGGGTGCATTTTGTCCTAAAACTTATCAAATTGGTGCTTATTTTTAGAAGACCTAAATTAAAAGTGAATCATCATAAAAATGTTTTAGAGTTGAAGGTCGAATAAATATGTAAACAATTTAGTTTGTCCGACTCTACAGCTTAAGTCTTTAGAACAAAGAAAAGGATTGTATGATTAAGAGCGTAATGCAAACAACAACGAAATTAGCGTTAATTTATTTACATAAATAATGTTCTGTCTTTAATCTTTCATGTCTTTCTTTTTTTATTGTTTTAAAATTTTGCGTTTCTGTCTCAGTTTTGTGTATAGCCTTTTGGATTTTAAATTTGAAAAATATTCTATGCATATACATTTTGTAAAAACCTAATATTTTGAAATCGCTAAAAAAATATCGTTCATTTTACAATGCCCTAATTTTTAAGGATGAAAGGCTATTATTAAATATTTTTACGTTATATTTCTCCAATTTAAATCAAATAAAACTTATTCAACATTTCCTTGAATATGGCTTTGTATATTTAAGATTATTATTTTAACTTCTTAGTTCTCATCAAGGGATTTCATTACTGTCTTGAATGTAAATTGTAAGTCATAATCATCCCTGAAACATTTTTGTCATTTGTCTACTGCGATTCAGACTCAGACCTCAATAAGCATTTCTTTGTCTCATTTTTTCGATCGTTACTTTTATTTGCATTTGAAGAGATGATGAATGTGTGTCTATATGTCTATCTGCTTTGAAATGTTTACTTAAGCGTTAAGCGTACTTCAGAAGATAAAAAAATATTATTCATCTTAATGTTAAAGGATGACATGAAACAAATTGCAGAGTAAACTCATTTTCAATTATATGCAAAAACCGCACCCACACCTTTAAGTATTATGTAAACTACAAAAAAACATATTTTGTCGATGACTATATATATATGTGTATTCTTTTGTAATTAGAGGTGTTTTTTTTTAATAAAACGGTCTTTTTATTTAAAAAAAATGTTTCATCACTTACGTTTCTGTAGTACTTGGTGTAGCTATAGTAGTAGTAGTAGTATCATTGCTTCCTTCACAAACATTTGTACCTTCGACCTCTTGACCTTTCCCGACCATGGCGTTTGTCACGCGACCGTAGAGCTTAACCATTATAGGCATGCTGGAAATTTTTACCGAAAAATTGAACTTCTTAACTTTTTAACCAGTAACCTTTTTGATTTTGAAGTCTTAAGTTACCTGGCCCCCGAGGCAAAAGCAGCTAATATTGCGACTAGTAACATTATCTTATCTTTGGTGGATGCATATCGAAACTGCAAAAAAATAAACAAGCATTAATGACAATAAACTAATTGATCGATACCGTGAATACCGACACAAGTCCTTATCAAATATCTAGAATTTAATAATATTCTCATTTCATTACTAATTGCATATAAGGCACTGGTGGAACTGCCGGCTTTTCCTTTTCCTTGGTGTCATCCTTATCTTTTTCATTTTTAGCATTTCTGAAATTTAAAAAATTTATTAACGTTTAGTTTAAATATTTTTTGAAAATTGATACTTTAATGTTTTTCAATTTAAAAGTTAAAAGTCTTACTTCTCATCATCCACTTTTCCCGACTTGGTAATATCCGCTTTACTACTTTTACCCCCCATTTTTACACCTAACTTTTAAATTTTATCGTTGACCAAGTTACACTTTAGAGAATATTTACTCGTCTGAATTAAAATAAAGCACAAAAGTAAGAGTGGCAATCCGTCTCGATTGAGGTCGATCTTCCAGGTAAAACGGCTCGCACCGACAGTCTCAGGTTCTGAAGGACGACTGAACCATTAACTTTACATTGAACGTTGAATACGGTCCTACCCGAAGAGTCCGGTATGTGTAACCAGAAAGGAGAGTCTTTTAGTCAATCAAGTCTTTGATCAAACATACATTCATCATCATCTAAAGTGTATTTGCTTATCAGATTACGTCAGGTTCAAGTAAGCTTTGTAGTAATAAAAGCTATTGTGGAAAGATAAATGAAAAGTTTATATTGTTACCTATAAATATATTCACCTATATATTCACTTTAACTTTTAATTAAGTAGGCATATAAAAATATTTAAAGCATGATGTATTATTGCACCATGCACCCGTAGTTAGTAAGTAGCAGGATGATGATGGGATAATAATATATATTTATATCACATTATTAATAAGTAATTGCCAAAATATTACTTTGTTCATCTCATCACACCCGGTCATGATAAAAAATCATATTCACACCTTCCACTAACCCATACCCATTTATAGAGATTCTCTATTCTGATGATCACTAGATACCATTAGGTACTTTACATAGCTAGATGATCACATACAATTCGTGCCACTTGAATGAAAGATTAAAAGAGATTCTTCAACAAGTAAAAAACATTCCACGATGGAATTTATCAACTTTATCGTGACTCGTCTCGTGATTTGCAAAATATTAGTTTCATGGAGTAATAACACAATTAAGATTTTTTATGATCTAATTCTTCTTTATTCTTCTTTTAGACAGCAGAAGCAATTTTATTACAACGTAAGCTCGGTAGCAAGGTGTTGATTAGGTGTTCCCGGAGTAAACCCCGAGGGTAGCCAGCCAAACCTGTCTTACTTAATTTGAGTTGTAGTATTAGTTGTAGTATATAGTGTTACTAATCGATTTAGATAACATGACTAATGTGATGACAGGTGGGTTACCCAACGGAAATTGATATTTTTTTTATGGAATTTTGAAAAATTTGGGTTTAACGTAGATAACATTTTTAAGTGATTATTGCATAAGGAACATAAATGTAATTTATATTTTAAATAAAAACGTTTTTTATTGATGGAACTTTCACCAAGGGTGTCTAAAAACACTATTCTCTGGACTGCTGGACTAAACGCACAGTATAAAGGAATAAAATACAATGCAAAAGTTTTTTTCACGATCTAATAAATAAGCCATGGGAAATAATTTACTTACTATCACCTCAACCAGGCTAGCTTTTTTTAGAATTGAGAATGCTTGAAGGTGATTCTATGTTCTATGACATGCAATGTGACATGAATGGTGTTTTTCGTGGTGCCAGATCGATACTGAAATGTATTTTTCATAGTATTGGCCAGCATAACATTATGTGATCTGTAATTTGTAAATGGAAAGCAGGAATGTAGGATTAGCTTAATACATTTTTTATAGTACAGCCTTTTCTTTCATATTGGGTGAATTCGGGTCGGGATATAGGGTATTTCATATTTTCTCCTTTGTTCAATCTCCAATAGAAGCTTATGAGTATCTGATTGAAAGAAAGAATAATTACATACTAATTGAATTTCTGACACTACATTCTGGAGAATACCCAGGCTCATTTTTTAGAGCCTATTTAATGGCTTTGTTAAATTGCCAATCCTCAACTACCTAACTTAAGTAAAAGCCCTTTATTATCGAAATGTTTGATTGAATTGATCGATGTACCAATATTAATTTTGTAAATTGAATAAGGTAATTACAATATCAAAGAAACCCACAGGGTCAGTAGATGAAAATGCATCTTTTTGAAACGGTTGAAGAAACTCGTATCTGTCATTGATGAATGGGATTCTGGCCTCTGAAATCTGAACATTTAGAGATGTAAATGGTCAATGAAGTATAAAGAAGAGAGTGGGTGGACTACTATTTATAAAGAATTTATAAATTGGTTTGTTTGATAAAGGATTTAGAAAAGCGAAATAGGTATCTAAAGTTAGGAATAAAGCATCTGAAAATTGGAAAAAGTCAACAAAACATTTTGAACGGTCCCATGAAGTATTTAGAAGTGGGGGTGGTCAATGAAGCGTTTACAAATATAGGTAGTAAAGCATTTTTTGGTTTAAGATTTTGAAGCATACGCTTGCGGTTCTATTTTACTCTAAAACGACCCATCCTTACCAGTTCGATTGTAACAAATTAATCTAAAAAACATAATTCATCCTTTATGCACAACTTTCACTTTCATCAAGTGTCAAGGTCATGGGTCAAAGTCAAAGGTCATGGGTCAAAGTCAAAGGTCATGACAAGTTGCTTCAACAAGGGACAATTTCAGGACCCGATGCCCTTTGACTTTTTCATATCTCATCACATAGTAACTATAGCTCCTCTGTTATGAAATAAACTTTCACCTCAAAGAGAAAGCAAAAGTCTATAAAAGGAACCTTCATTTTCATTGCACAGTTCAGTCTTGATTTTTCATTCGGCAAGTTCACATCTCAACTTTTCCTTTTCCGGCCTTTCATCTTCCTTCTTCATCTTCTCTCTTCTCCTCTTTTGAAGTCCTCCTGTCCTTTACTCCCTTTTCAATCAACCGAAGATGTCTTGTGGTCGTCCAAGCGGAAATAATGGGTGTTGGTAAGTCCTCTAAATAAGGGTTACTCTATAAGGCTTACTTTTATCATAGATGACCTGTGACCTAATCTTTTCTAATCTGTATTTTCATGTGACCCAGTCCTCCACCTTGTTGGTAAGTTTATTTATAATACAAAAATCATTAATTTTTTAGAAAAATTTGACCTGCTAATTAATTTGACCTTGCTTTTGCTATTTTTCATGTGATCCAGTCCCCCGGCCTGTTGCCCCGTAAGTATTTCCCTTTCTTGATCCTTTCATACCTCTTATTAAGTACCTACCTCGTCGTAGTCTAAAAATTACCTCGTAGGGCCCTTTTGCCCTACGAAAATTGCAGGTTAATAACCTTTTTCTTGTGATTTTTAGCCTGTCGTCATCAAGACTCGAAATCAGCAACAGCAGGGACAATGCTGTGTCTTTCAGCTTCCGCCAGGTGAGTACAGTTGATAAAGTTTGATCATTTGATTAATTGATTAATTAGCATTGACCTAAACTTTTACTTTTTAATGTAGTGAACATTGTCTGTGAGATTCCCCCACCACCCCGTAACAACAAGCCACCAAAGGGTAAGCAACTGTTTACAATTCGTGAAGCCTAGATCTATATGACTTTCCTATGCATTTTACTGACGTTATTCTATTTTGTACTTTCTCTTTTTAGTCTGCTGTGTTCCCATCGTCGTTTGTGAAGATGATGATCAGGGTCAAGGTGGTCAGGGATGCTGCCCTCCTCCGTGTTGCCCACCTCCTCCATGCTGGTAAGTTGCAAATTGATCATTTCACCTAATCCTATTTCCATGCATTTTTGTTTGAATGAAATCTTGAAACTTTTTTTTATCTTTTCTTTTAGCATGCCAATCAACTTCTCCTGTCCAGCTCCCAATAACGGAGGAGGTGGATGTGGTCGTCGGTGTTAATTTCAACTAGCTTCAACTGGCCGGAACTATAACTAACACGAATGGGAAGAGCAGTCTACTGACGGGCATTGACCAGATTCTTCAAGCGTTGACTTTAATACTCGTACTCTACTTTAATACTTTTAACATCTATCTATCGCCTTCTAATTTCCTGTACCTTAAATTGTAATGTAATGTATACTCGTATGTTACTTCTAAATTTGCAAGTGTAAATCGGTCTCAATCGCGTTATAAAACCATCAAAATTTTAAGTAAATGTAATAAACTATCTAAATTAAGCCAATAATTCCATTATCTGGTATTGTTTTTACTATAATATAGCTAACTTTATTTGCAACTTGCATACTTATCAAAACGGTCACAACTTGAATAGTTAACATAATAGGTTAAGCTTTTTAGAAGGTAGCTCTTTTTATAATGCTCTATTCTCTATTCTTCTATTAGTGTTACAATTGGGGTAAATGTTTCAGCATCCATAATATTTATGTTTCATTCATTCGACTGCTATTCATGCCGACGGTAAGATTACACATGGCAGGTATAATAAGAAAATGAAATAGAATGTGGTTGGAAATGCATAGAATTGTCATATCTAGGCTTACATTACGCTTTTGTGGACTATTAGGCTAAAAATAAGTAAACGCACAAGCAAACTCATACCGATTTGGGTGGACCATATTATTTTGCATATTATAAGAGTAAAGGGCTTGGCCCTTCTCGTATTGTGGGGTCAAGGGAATGCAAGGCATATCCCGACACCCGTTATTGTTGTTGATGCTGGATGCGGTGGAAATGAGACAGAATGAGACAAGTGAAGGGAAATGTGCTGCTGTAACAAGGGGTACGCCTGCAATGCCTGGTCCTAATTCATGCAAACGGAGACAATAGGTCTCCGTTGCATATTATTATTATGCATGGATTGGAATGTTGTAGAGGCTGCAGTGGTAGTGACTCTGGTAGGGAAATGAGGATGATGACCCAGGTGTCACAATATTTTAGTAAATTTTTAGAATAAAATTCGAAATATTGAGGAAAGAGTAGGCAATTATGAAATTGAGTTCTTTCGTGGCTTACTTTTTGGGATTCACTATTGTGGAAACCCTTAGGTCTGAATGATCTATTAAATATTTAGTACTGCACTACCTACCTACTTAAAATTATTGTGGCATAGCCTTCGCCTAGCTAACATTAAATTATTTTTAGCGACATGTTTTGACGGTACGGGACTTTTAAGAAATTACGATTTATTAAGTTAAGTATGGAAATCCTAAAATAAGTGAGATAAAACAACAGTGGACCGTATTTAGCATTCATTTATAGCTAACATTGTAGAAGAAATAATCTCTACGGACAAATATTAAAGAGAGAAATATCTAAGACTGAACTTGAAGTTCAAACCCTAATTTGCATAGCAGATAAACCATAAGATACGGAAATTAGTAGTACTCCTATCCTAACTTATGTACAGAAATAAATATAAGAGTTCAGGAAAAAACTGTAAATAAAGTGGCAATGGGTGCAGAAAGTGCAGGCAGACATTATTTCCTTAAAATTTATGAGCTTTGTACTTTTTACTTTATATCATCGCTGTTTTGATTCATTTTGAGTATAAGCAATCGAGTGAGACACATTACTATTTTACAACTGATTTTCTAGAAGTCAAAAGCATTGATAATTAATTCCCAATAAATTTAATTAACTGGGAATACTATAATTATACCGGAAGGTTAGTCTGCATGTGCTATACATTTGTTACTACAGCAAGAATAAATACGAATGAAATTAGCATTACATAGATAATAAAGTCACTTAAACTTTCAGTAAACACAAAAGTCAATAATACACTTACTTAGTCAATACATTTACTTGTATAAAAAAATGGGAATCTTGTAACTGCAATGTTCTTTTCAATTGAATGGATATAATCGCGGTCCTCCTTCAATCGAATTTAGAAAGATTTTGTCAGCTAAAAAGTCAACAAATTGGTAGAAATTAATTATTAACTCAATAGTAATAAGGCACAACACAACCATTTTACAAAAATACTGCAAAAAGTATTATAAATAAAAATCGTTTTAATTAAAAATGCTCACATTCACCAAGTTCTACTGTAAAACAGATTCGAATTTGCTTTACATTGTTATTCCAGTAATTCCAAGAAGAATCTTGAAACTGTCCACTTAAAAGCCAAACACGTTTATAACATGGTTCAAGCTCAAAGGGGTCGAAATCCTCATCACAGTATGCGTATGCATGTTGCTTTTTTACAATAGAGATTTCACTCGAGGAAACCAATTTCTTCTGGTTCCAATCCAAGTAAAACTCAATCCTGCATTTTTTAATTGACCAATTCCTTTTCAACTCGAATGGAAGTTCCCAACTGATTGTTATTCTTCCAGATGAGTCAAATTCGATCTCACTGTTTTGAAAAAATAAACAATTTTAAATTCAATTAATTATCTGGACCTTAATTTGTGATAAATGGTATTTGAAACGAATAAACTTAATAAAATTTCTCACCCCTCATTTTCAACGTTCTTAAGTAAACCATCTTCAAAATGTAGTTCTTCTCCAACTAAAGTTTCATCATAAGCCGTTTTACTTCTAGGAGGAATGTCAAAGGTAAAGGAATAATCTTCGGTTTTGGATGAGTAGTTCTAAATGGAAAAAAATAGTTTTTGTTATTAATTTTATACAGTAAGAGATTATTTTTATTCAAGCTTCTAGTTATTTAAAACATTCTTACGGATAGACAAGGTTCGCTTGAACAAGCCATTTTTGAAACTTTTTAGTGTGTTTGAAAATCTACAAAAAAGAATTCGAATTAATTGGTACGACTGCTAAAGTTGTCTGTTTAAGATTCAGGTGCAGAGTGGCAAGTGGACTTGAGTGTACTATAAGTACTTGTTGGGCTTACAAAAGTTTTAAGAAAAACAGTTTATTTTCTCAATTATTGTAAGCTTCACTGTATGGAGCATTACAGCAGATAAAATTGAATGAGTGTACATTTACAATAATTACATTATGCAGATGCAAAGTATTACCTAGATAGGATAATACGTGTTCAAACTTTCTACTTTATCTAGTTTTTTCCGTTAAAAACTCCTAGTCCTTTGTGTTAAGAAGCCTGAACATGGGTAAGTTCTACAAGGGATGTAATTAATAATTTACCTAGTGAATGTACATTGAAAAAAACATTTAATTTAGCTCAGCCTACTTATCATAGTGACTCTTATTGCTTTCGACTTAAGCGACTTATGAGTATTATGATGAAAAAACTACGATTATGTCTAGCAGTACTTGTACTTTCTTTTGTCTCATACGTCTAACGATACTGATTGGCTTACGAGCCTTCAATTTTTCTCAGATCATCTTCGGACATTCCAATTTTTTCGGAAAACAGTGAAACATTTATACAAACAAGGGAATTGACTTGAGTTTGACTGGCCCAGTTGTAATTTCAAAGGTAAAACAGATGTTCAGTTGTATATAATTTTGGTATCAATTATCGAAGGACAAACAAGGGAATTTGCGAAAAATTTTGCAATGTCACCTAGTATCACGGCAATAGGGATATTTATTCCTACGAGTTATATTGTTATCAAAATGTATTCAGAAGTTACATTCTTCCTTTTTGTAGTAGGTTTGACCCTTTTGGTTTTGATTCCTATTTTATCTAGTTAATACCAAGGAGCTACAAATCAAGTCTTTTAAAGCTACCAAACCAACTAAGAGAGGGAGATTGAAGCAAATCAATCAATTCTAAAATTAAAGAAAAGTCTTCAATTTAAATATTGATTTGAGTTTTGGATTCCTCAGAGTTTACGGGATGTATGTTGGGAGATTTTATGTAATTCGTGAACAAACCTGCCCAATCTATGTTAATTATCTTATAGAACAGTCCATCGCACTTTTGTTGATAGATATCTGAAAATGTATTTTCTAATTAATCGAATAGATTTGCTAAGCTATATAATCGTTCTTTAAAGTTTATTAAAAGAGTTAAGAGTTCTCTTTAATTTAGGTACTGGTATGAATTTATTATGAAGTAAAAACGCTTTTGTGTGCCAGACAATCCACGAAAGGAAATTTTAGAAAATGAATTTAAAATCTTTTTCGTATTTTTTTATTTTGATTCTATTTCATGCTCCATCCGAAATAAGCTTAACCGAATGCCATTACTTTCTTAGTAATAGTAAATTTAAAAATATGCAAAAATGCATGGTAAACCTGTTCTAGTTAACTAAATCAATTTGAAATCAAATCCTATCTGCTTTTGTGAAAGAATCATTAGGTGTGTGAATTCACAAAAAACCGGTTGGTCCAAGTTTTAGAGTGGAGCGATCTTGCCGTCTACAAAATAAAGATTTGATTAATCATTTGCATTTAATCAATAAGCCACGTGCATACCAAACGTTTATTAATTGGTTAAGTGATTTTATGCATTGTGAGAAAAATACTCTTGTAAAATTAGAAACTAGTTACTCACGTTCTTCCAATTCCACAAGGAAACAGATTCGAATTCGACCAATATTATGATCCCAATGAGAAAATTCTCCACTGGAAATAGAATAATCTTTCATGCTTGGAAATAAAGATGAATGGTTTGGTCTCGCATACTGTTTTGTTTCAATGGAGATGATTTTCGATGAAGCTGGTCGCATGTTGTTGTATCTGTAATAAGAATTGACGTAGCACTTTTTTATAGACCAGATTCCATCTGGTCCGAATGGAAGTTCCACACTGAATTTTATCATCTTTGAGTTAAAAGTGACCTTGCTGTTTGAACATCAATAAAGGTGTTTTAATTCTTAAACCCAATATATAAGAATTTGAGTATTTTCACATTAATTTTTTTAGAAACTAAATTAATTAGCAATACTTACAAACTGTTTTCAACGTTTGTCAGCATACCGGTGTTGAATTGTATTTTGTTATTAGGATTGCTGGAAAATGCATCTATTGATTGAAATGGAATTTCATTGTTCACGGGTCCGAAATTTGAGCAAATATCAAAGTCCAAGAAATATTCTTCGGATTTTAACGAGCAGTCCTACAAATACACAAATTTTAAATACGAAATTAATTTTTACAAGTTTCATTTTTTAATGACAATTATTATGACCATTCACGTTTGTATACATGTTTAATAAGTTTATTAAGTATCGCGAAGAGATACTTTATGCGAACGATAGAGTCTATGTATGTATGTATCTATCTATCTATCTAT
>JAQGAA010002197.1:0-13267 GCA_034696425.1 Isotoma viridis | reverse complement strand
TTATCTGAATTGAAACATGTGTACACTGTGTGTGCTTATCTCGAGTCGATACACAAATGCATAGCCGGCGACTGGACTTTGTTTTTGCTTGTTTCATGGCGTGATTTTGTTTTTTAAGGATATTTTTTACATTTGGAATAAATGCCGGCCGGCTATAATCTAATCCAGTAGCTGCTAGCTGCTAGTAGAGTCATCGATATTTTTGTTTGCTTAATTAATTGCTAATTTTTTAATTTGATTAATAACTTGAGCCAAAAATATAACCAAAATCCTTAAGAGCGTGTCTTTTCATACGAACATTTTTCGATTTCAGAATGCACAAAATTTAAATAAAGGTTAGGTAATATTTTAGAAATACAATGGGTACAAATTTTGAACCCTTTTCTGGCTTAATTTATTTTAATTGTCAATACGCCGTACAGAAATATAATTACAAAGCTGAAACTGTACGCTATATGGCTTTAATTTGTTTCCCTAATAAAGACAATATAATGGTGACATTTCTGAGAAAGTTTGCCTCAATAATAAATATTAATAATAACAATAATTCATTAAATTTGATATCGTTAACTCCCAATTGTAAAGGAATTAATAGCAAATTTTATCGTTTCCTATTTGCTTTCATGTTTTACATAAAACCTCCTATTTAAAGCATTTCTAAGCAACTTATGACGTGACGCAGGGAGAATCAAGGCATTACGGCTTTCCAAGTTAACGCCCTTTTGCCTTGTGTATTATTTGTCAGCCTGAAATACTAAGATTGTGGAAAGGAGTTGCAATTGCATAGACTTTATTTTATAGGAGCAGTCGCAATTTCCAAAACACTTTGAGAAGTTTAATTTGTTCCAAGAGAGGAATATATTGAGGTAGGTGAGATGTACAATATAAACAAGACATGAACTACAACTTCCATCAAAAGCCAAAGTCAACCCTTAAGGCTTCTTTTAGTAAAAACGGGTAGCAGTTTCAAGAGTCAGACTACCCGTGTTCAGTGTGTTCACTCTTCAGTAAGGTTTTGGTCCAAGTCGCTTTCTCTTCTATTGCATCTTTGTTACATTTATACTCTGTCGAATAATACTTTATGAAAGATCAAGTCAAACAACATGCAAATGCACTTAGAGATGCAATGTAAACGAAGCATATAAAGCATATAACAATTTATGTGTAACTTTATCTAGGATTCTTGGTTAGAATGAATGTAATTCTATGGAAAATGGGAAATTCACCCGTGTTGTATTCATACTTTTTGGATCTTTTTAAATGCTGTGTAAAAGATACTATATGATACAGTTAAATATTTCATGCTTAAAAAATTATACGAAAAGTATAGCTTTGATTATAAGGGTTTATAAATGTTTGGTACAAATGATGATTATTAAAGGGATCACAGTCAGAACTTTAAAACCCGGGTATTACTCAAGGAAGATTGATCGGGTGGAATTATAAATTTACTTATAAATTATGTGGAAAATCTCAAAGAGATTTATGATCGGTACGATACTATACTCTGTATATCTTATTTGGTATGTGAATTCAGATTTTCAGATCAAAGAGAATTCCATTCCAAGTTTATTCTGAACAAATAAGACCGAACCGGATGTATGGAAATGTGAGTTGTGCAATCGGAGAAGACTTGGTGGTGGTGGTGGAAGCCTTGAAGGAAAAGCATAATCAAAGATATGTTTTGCATAGTGTTTTCTCACAAACATTCGGTCTCTTTCTCTCATGCCAACAAATTGGATACCCGGGTACCTAAACTCTACATTATTATATGAATTATAGGAATGAGATGACATGAAAATATCTTTAAATTTCGGGGATACTTTGTGTATATTTGTAACCAACACTACTACCCGTTAGTAGAAGGATCAGGATGGGATTTGCATCACTAGCCAAGCACAATCACACACACCGAAGCGAGACTGAAATAGTGTAAAACTAGTTGTGGATATTAGGATACCCGGGTAAGGGAGAAACTACCCGCTATTAGCCACCTAGTTTCCATTTGGGTGGTTATTAAGGGCCGAAATATGTCATCTCTGAGTCTCCAGTTGGCTTCCAAGAGTCGTTTTCATAGACATAAAAGAGCTCTTCTCTCTGGCAACATTACCTACAGGCTTGAGGAATCAGTTATGCTACATTGTATGGAATTACAAAATGGAATCACGTTCTTTGATATTCCAAGGTAGGCAGAGATTCTGTAGATTTTACTACTATTCTATTCCAAGTGCATGATTCACATGAAATGACACAATACCAAACAGAATACAGTCTAGAATGTACTGAAATTTGGATTATTCCGACTATTTTTTACGGTTGCATACAATTTGTTTATGTTTTTAGGTTTTTGTATGTTACAGGGGGAATATCGAGAATGTGTGGGGTGCGGGATTTGGAATATTATTAAATTAAATGCTAATAATGTTTTGGGAATATTATGATTTTTGTGAGTATTTCATAAAAATTAAAAGAAAGTTTAAGCCTGATGATCTCAAAAATGTAAGTAATTTGCCATCCTTAGTATTTCAAGCGGAGTAAATTAATATTGCCTATGCATAGGTTGATTCTCCCGAATGTCGGTTAGAGTAAATTGAATTTAAAATCTGTAATTGACTAAAATCACTCATTACTCATACTCACCCACTTACTTGAGCTGAAGACAAAAAATCATAAAAATTCCCAATTTTTTTTAGTTAATTTTAATCCACGATATTCGAAGGCAAAATATGCGACATATTTGAAATACAATTTTTTTTAAATCACTTAATGTAGTTTTGTAACAAAAGTGAATTTAGAAATAAAATAGCAAATGGAACTGCAACACACAAGGAGTAAAAAGTAGGAAATAGGTATCCTTAGGTAGATGTAATAATTCCATGGGAAGAAGAAAAAGCATCTCCAAAGCGATTTATTACATTTATTATGTGTTTTTCTCTTTTTACCTATGTTCAATTTTGTTCCAGATTGTTGAGATATTTTTCCCAAGATTATCTTCAATGTAAGAGGATTACTTTGTCATTTTCTATGAACTCAGAAAGAAGAAAAATGTAGGTCGGTCTACCTTCAACCCTGCAGTATCTTCAAAAGTCCGTCTTATTACCAAAGTATAATTCCTTTCTAGACAGATTGAATGGTAAACAGACAATCTACTCAAAGGTAGAGTGGACTTTCTTAATGCAGTTTCAGCTTTTATACAAAATAATAAGTCGATTGGGATTGCTATTTCTTGTATTAACAAGAAACAATTTAATTGACAAAAAGGGAGTAAAACCCGGGTTGTTGGTATTATTAAATGGAATTGGGACTTATTACAATTTCATTGTTTGCTTATGACTTTATGGGCTCAGGGTATAATATGAAAATTAATGGAGCTGCGGATTAATAATTGATGTCAAACTTAGGTTAGGCCTAGAGTTGGAGTAAATGCCATATGTGCTGGAAGGACTACTGGGTTGGGTTTTGTTTTGGGTTGGAAATAAGAATTTTATTGAATGTTAGCAAGAAAGTGAATTCAAATATTTATAAGAGTTTTATGAATGACAAGGTACGTGTGTGCGTTTAGTTAAACCAACAACACAAAAGTGGAATCCTTTTAAGCAAAGTTATTAAATATGAATTAGAAAACCCACTTTGAAACTTTTCGATCAATATCTTCAGCTATTTATGGATATTTATTTATGGAATTGGTTGAAGTTCAATTCATTACTGGGCTAAAGTTTGAATGATTAAAAAGTGTGTGTAGGTGTATTGTTGTTATCTAATGTGTGTTAAGGTTTTGTATTAAAATAATTCAATTGTTGTTTGGAAGTTTTTTAGATAAATGTTTTAAAATTAGTATTAAGAACTTGTATAATTTAGGGTTTTGTATGTTAAAAATACACAGGAAGGTTTATTTCAGGAGTTTAATTAAATCAATAATTAATTAGATTTTGTATTATGGGTTCATTCAGTTCAAGGAAGAGGAACAATTGAAGGGTGATTAGAACGTTGTGACCTTTTGAAAAAGGTAGAATTACTGTCAAAAATAGTGCAATGTGAATATGTCATTGAATTTATTAATAAAAAATGAACAAGTTGACGTTTACGATGGTTTGGAATTTTTATTGATTAAATCGAATTTAGAGCTGTTTTACAAATACCTTAGGGGATATTTTACTAAATTACAAAAATACATTTTACGAATTTACCATAAACTGTCATCTAAGACTAGTTTTTAATTAATAAATTTCAGTGGATAAGTTTCAAATTTTGCAAGCTCGACTACAGTTATAATTATTTCACCATATTCCGACTAACGAATTTAAATCCTGAAGAATATTCAATTCCACCATCTGAGTCTGTAACGAACTGGAAGAAAACAACTAAATTCCTTAGAGTTTTTAAGTCAAATGCACTTTGAATCTGAATCTAACGAACTAAAATCGTTGAAAAAACTCTAATTAGACGTAATTCTAAGCTTACTGAAGCATTAAATGAAAGGAAATGCAACTTCAATAATAAATTTCCCTAGTCAGTTGCATGTGACTCATGAGAAGTAAGACTTTCATCTCAATCATCACGAGTGAAAAGTAGACACGATACGATACACAATACACACTCTATACATACTCCTATCCCTATTTAGCCATGCCGTCCCATCACAAGACACAAACAGACATTGGCATTTTTCTTAAGCTTTTTCATACCACTGCCACTACTGCAATGCAACCCAAAAGTGCATTTTACATGAGAGAAGTTGTACAAGCCAAGATAGATAAATAGACAAAAGCCACAAGAACGGGTATAGGAAGAACAATTTGCAAAATGTTCGCTTAGCTTTCTTTGACGTCATAGCAGGAGCAGAGGAGATGTCAAGATTCAAGACTTTGTGTGTTAGACACAGGCAGCTCTTCGGGTTGCCACTATTGCTTTCTAGAGTAGAATACGAGCCATACGACTATGACAGGGGAAAAAGCATGTGGCCTGGCCAGCAAAGCAATAATACCCGGTGATGTGCCTCGTCCTTTCCTTTTTAGTTAGACGAAGAGAAGTAAGCAAAAGGTTTTACGTACAAGTTTAAGAACGATGACGTTGGTTCTTTGGTTGTCGTGTCGTAGAGAAGACTGCATCCCATGGTAGTGGCATCTCCAAATGTGCATTTTACTATTACTATAATATAATAGAAAAAGTCCAAAACTATTTTCATTTCGGGATAGATAATAGGATGATATGAACCATTCATTTTATTTCACCAACATTATACTTTCCTATGGCTCCTATATGCATTCCGAATCATGTTTTATCATCTAATAAGTATATAGAGGATAGACTTCGTACCAAACATTAAATAAGTTTAATATCTTTGTTGGATGTGTGTGGATGTGAAAGCTTAGATTTTTCCAATAGTCTTATCGTTCAATGTTCCTTCAGAGTCTAGAAGCTCGTAGTGCTTATCATCATGCATGATGCAATGGTATGTGGACAATTGTGGAGTATTGATAATAGAAGATGTGTGTTTGCTCGTCTGAGTAGGAACGCCGGTAAGTCTGCAAGAGTCTCGTGACTTATCTAGATATCCTGAGTTCTCTCTTGCATCATCATCATTCGCACTCTGATCTAGAATCATGGTTGGTTACATGATGCGAAATCCAGTTAGGAACAGTGTGGAATATTTTGTTTGTGGATTATCATGGGTATTATGACTGGCTGTCGGGATGGGAGTGTTTATCTCATTTTTTTTAAAGTTAATTCATTATTGAGAGCAACTCTGTTAATGGACCCAATATGCTTAAGCATTAAAATATGCTAAATATTGATGCTTAGCATTCACTTTAAGGTAGAAGATACATTAAATATTTTAGATTTAAAATTATCTGCTCATTTTGTTACGTTTCAATTTATATTTGTGAGTTGAAGATTAAAATTAAAAGTTGCTTTCGGGTTAATTTTTTATGGCTGTGCATTTGCAAATTTCCAAGAGAAATTAGTTGTAACTGTTTGTAGTTAGCAAAGGAAAGTATTTAAAAAAGTTAAAGATAATCTGAACCATTAATATGTAAAACCTTAGGGATATGTGTCATAGCCGAAAGTGTTAGGAGGTTGTAAGGTTAAATGTCTTTTTGATAAATGTGTAATAATATCAAAAGTCAACAAAAGAATAAATCTTTTAGATAAAAATCGTCTAGTCAAAAATCGAATAAAAACACAGAAATAAGTAAACAACCTTAACATTCACACGTATAACATTTATCGAATAGTAAAAAAGTGGCCTTAGACTAAATATAAAAATAAGTTGAAGATAGAAACATAACCTTTAGCTTTCTTTGACTTTTTAGAAAAGTAAATCGCTCTTTTGGCTTCTTTGCCAACATTTCCTTCAGAGATGTTATGTGTTTTTTTACTTTTGCCTGCCTATGCTTGTCTGTACATAAGAGCTTCTTAATGTGTAGCTGTTAGCAATTTTTTTTCTTCTTTTGTCGTTTGCGATTATTCTATGAGTGAGATTTTGACTCTTTAACAGCCAAGAAATTCACGTGAAGGAAATAAATAAAACACAACAGATCATAGTAAAGCAATCCTTTCTATTCGTTTTGTGCTAATAATACTATTCAGTGTGTATTCTTTCTCTCATATATTTTATTTATTTTTGTGTTCAATTCACATTTCTTTAAGATACAAAGGAATCCTTTTAAGCCTTTAATGTTCTGGAATTGCGTTTTTATTTGGGAAATAACTTATCTTAAGCACTAGATTCATTCGAATTTTAATATATGCCATTTAGGAGATACACAATGGAATGATTGTGCTTTATTTGATGTTTAGAATTTTTTCAAAAAAATACAAAAGTGACCGAAAATCGTGGGAACTTTATGAAGAATTGAATTTTTATAGAGTTTAAAAATGTCTTTAGTGTTGGACAAGCTGTAAGCGTTTTTAAAGGATTGTCAATGAAACTTGTGATGAATTAACACAGAGAATGGTTAACGAATGATAAGGATTTAGCATTTTGGGATTATGTCATAAAACAATAAAATAAGTAAATTTCTGTCCGATTTTTTAAAAATAATTTTTATGGCACAGATCAAAAAGTAAAACATTAGTAAATAGTTTTATCAGTTTATTTTATCATTACCACCTTCAGTATGCATCTGTATTTTCAGTGATGTTATAGCTATTACCAGAAAAAACTGAATTTGAGTTTGAACTGAAACTTTCCGGTTTTTTGGCACGAATATGAAGTGTAATTCTGGTTATAACCAGTACTCCTATCTTTGTGTAATATGAAGATAGAGAGGATTGAAAACGGTTTAAAATGAAGTAGGTGCGGATTGATTGTTAGGATTTGTGTTTACTTTTATGACTTTGTAAAGAATGGTCATTATACAGAAAAATCATGATGGAAATCACCTTAATCACTAGATCAGATCAGTTTACATCGTTGTAATCACTTTGTTAGATTACTTTTTTGTGCCAAAGTATATGTAATTTTTTTTCTTTAACATTATCGAAGTAGTTAGTAGAAATATAATGGCTTTAGGAAATTAGGTTAAAATCGTGAACACGCATACCCATGTTCAAAATTCGATGACTATTGAGTATGAGAAAGTATTTTAATTTCTGTATGGTTCAAGGATGGAATTAAGTTAGACATTTTTAACCTTTTGATAGTTTGTTTTTCCTTAGAAGTCTCTGCATTTTTAACTGTTTTACTTTCTCCTGAATTGTATTTGATTTAATTGGAAATATCTTAAATCAATAGCAGGTCACAAGTATTAAAGATGGAGGAATTCCTTACAATTCTATTTGGAGGAATACTAGGAGAGAAGAAGTTCTTAATACTAAAGTTGAAATAACACAAAGGACAACCAAGTTTCATCCAGGTAGATTAATTTAATTTAAAAATATTAAATATAGAAGAGATTAGTGTCCAAATTAAATCTGACTTAACTTATTAATTTTATTTGTTTTCAGATTTTTAAAGACAAACATTTTTCTTCCAACACTAATTTATCAAAGGAGTATCATAATGGCATTTATAGTCCCATCTGCTACACTCTGTTCATGTAAATCTAATAATTATCCAGTCCCTCCATCTCCAACGGTTTAGACTTGAGTGGAAAGATCCCTCATTAAAGGATTCATGAGAAATGTCCATTCACAAAAAGCTTAAATATCTCAAGAATATAAATAATATTTTAAGAATATTAGTCTTCTGTGTATTGAACTGGCTTTCGTAACATATTTATTTCTAATCTACTCCAGGTTACATCTAAGCCTATCGTACCCAATGAACTAATTTACATAATTATTATTACAATAGGCTTATTATAGTTATCCCAAGATTCTTATTAATTTTTTGTGAAGAAGCCTTATTATTACAACTACTAGGCAAAACCACAGACAAAAGCCTTGATAATAATGCATAATAGAAGCTTCTCTCTTTTAGTAAATGTCATGGACAGTTATTATTCTGTCTCACGTCTCATTCCACTATCCCTGCCCAGACTTTGAACCTTATCTGACTAGACAACTAGAAGAGACTACTAAATATTGACTAATTATCACGTTGAATTTGATTGAAATCCTTTGACGGAAGCTTTACAAGTTCCACTTAGTCCTGTTATGTGCTTTCATAGGGAAAATGGAACTGATTTAAGTAGCTGGGATGATGGCAGTCAACTCGAGTGCATATTCCAACATTATAATCAATTTTAGTTGCTTTTTCAATGTTCAAAAATAGGTTTAAAACCTTCTAAGCTATTTATTAAATACTGTGGTTGTGGGCTGGAAAATACCAGGAATTTGTTTGAATTCGAAAAATAAACCAAAAAATCATTGTGAAATTCCACTCTAGAATTTTAATCGAGTTGAAATTTATTTACATTGGGGATTAGATTACTTGTGTATACAGAAGATAAATTTAAATTAAGTACAAAGTTTTGTGGAATAAACTTGTTTAAAATTTCAAAAAGCTAAAGTATAAAACCAAGCCCTTGAAAATAATAATAATAATCCGGAGTTTGAAGTGAACATTTTGAATGGGAAAGTTCCAATTTAATTTAAATGCAAGTGGATAAATAGTAGAGAGAGATATTACTTTTGGTTATGTTTGCAGATGTTTTAGAGAGTAAATCTAATCCTTTTGTGTAGAAGAGAAACAATCAACTTCAGACAGACTTAGTATAGGAGTTGTATATAAATACTAGGAATTATATAGAGAGCAAAATTGCTGTTGATTCCAATTTAATTGGATGTTGAGCTTTGTGCAATGGGCTTAATTCTAGTCTCTGAGAGTGTACTAAAAACCTCTATTCAATCCAATTGCCTATTTTATACAATTGAATAGATCCTATTGCACAATCTTTCCTTCCAAAAGTTCTCTTAAAACTCATTTTGCTACGTTCTGCACTCTCTTTTTAAATTTAGTAAAAAATCACTTGTAAGATTTTAAATTAAAAGCTTTTAGAAGCTATAAGGCTTCATTATTTTTGAACCACAACAGACACTAGACATTTAATTAAGTTTTAAAGTTTCAGTTTTTTCTCAAACTAAGCATTTAAACTTAAACAAATTTTAACTTTGCATTAAATAAGATTACAAGCTAAAAGTGACGGTTTTTCGTTAAAAAAACTTAAAAAATGACCTGGCAGATGATTTAATCACACTCTGAAACTGTATTCTTCGTGTGATTCAATTAATAAAAGAATTCTCTAAAAAAAAACAGCAAAATCTTTCATTTCTTCAAAGAAAGAGTTTAATATTTTGCCAAAATATGCAAATAACTTGAATAACGCAAAAGCACGTTTTGATTTGCCCTAGTTTTGTCCAAGTTGATAAATGTGATGATATCACATCCCAGTAGTAGGAACATTATAGGCTATTCAATTATCGTATAAAAGCAAAACGACATAGGAAAATAGAAATAAGCATTCACTTTCCATAATAAAAAACATTTATCAAACTTACCAACTATTTCCGGTTGTTTTTAGCTGCTTTTTAGTCTCTGGATTGTTTTACAAAACAGACTAATTCGTCATTCCACGCTTCAGCAGCCGTCACTCTCTCTCTCTGCAAAAGAAAACCCAGAGAAATATGAAGTATTATTTTGCATAATATAACAAAACTATGTAATAATTTAATATATAAATGAATGAATAGAATTTATACACAATTTGTATCTCAACGCTATCGTATTTCTCATTAAAATTCTTTTACTAAAGCAGAACAACTACGAGCAACAGAATTGAATAGGAAAAATAAATGTTTGAATCTCACAATCAGACATTTTCTCATTTGTAGCTAAATACGCGAACAAAATGCAAACACGAAGGACAAAGTAAACTAACACTAGACATTAAAAGTGCTTTCTCTATCCGTTTCAATATATTTCATTAAAATTGTGAAATCAGTAGTAGTGAAAGAGTAGTAGTTTGTATATCACGCATTTTATTGCATGACTGACCACCCACTCCCGTTCTATTTCATAATTACATTTCATGCACCTTCTAACAACCAATTATTCACACACGTATGTATATACAAAATACACCACAACAAACTGCTTTCCCCATTTAAAAGCTTTCTCTTTTATGTCAACTCTACACTACGACTAATTTGGGAAGTCCGAACTGGAAATGGTCCTGTGGGATGGGACGACTCTGAAAGTTCCCAGGATACGGGTTTGCTAAATTTACATTATGGTGGGAGACTGGTGATTCTGGAAGAAGTGAAATGGTTCATAGGGATTGTATACTTGCAGTTCAATGCCTGCTTCTTTTTAGAGGATTTCTAGATGCTCCCACGTTCTGTTTGGTCATAGTGGGTTTGTGGACAACAAGTAAATTGCTAGAGTAAATATTAAACTGGGAGCTGTAAATACAAGGATATACCACATTAAAGGTTGCAGCCTTTGAAGACAAGTTTTTCGTAGTAAAGGCTAAAATTGGATATTTAGACTGTTTTGTTACACAGTTACAGTTCATGAAATCTTCAAAGATGGAAAGGAAACAGGTTTAGTACCCTTAATCGTCAATAGTATGACCTGTTTGCTTGTTCAAGCGTATTATTTGTAGGAAGGAGTTCCAGAAAGTGTTTACTAGTTAGACACAACAATCTTAAGAGTTTTGTATGCAAACAAATTAAAATAAATTTATTTTTATAGGTCTTTGGTATTGCCACACTAAAATAAGGATTTTGAATATTTTTAACACGAAGGATTTCATTACTTTGACCCAACCTGATTCCCCAAAATCGGATTAAATCCAACACGACTACTACTTCCTATTCCCTACCAGCACCAGCTATGCTTTCTTGTTTTACACGCATCATATATTTCCATATTTTACAAAAGCTTTTAGTTCAATGTTAGAGTTTAAAAGATATTAGTTTATTACATATTGCGAAACAAAGGTAAAAGGTAATTATAACTCATCAGAGCTTAACTAATGAGCAAGGTTTGAGCTTCTCTTCTTCCACACCGGGTTTAGTACAGAAACAAAACAGAACAAGGAACAACTACCAAAAACACTAATGATAACAAGCTATAATATATTATACGAGTATAGGAACAACCACAATGCATTGTTAATAATAATATATAGTGAATGATTAATATGAGGCAGAGAATATTATGCAAAATGTTAGCATTATCTAAAGTGCAAAAGTAAGGTTTAATATTACTTTGACCAAAACCTTAATTAGACTCGTAGTAGTAGTAAGTCTGGCTCATCTATTCTCTTTACTCTTGACTTTCTCCTCAGATTACATATGAAACTGGAAACTTTCTCTAACCATTATAAAGAGTAAATTGACCGGGATGAATGAGTGAATGGAAAGGATTGATAAGGGAGGAAATTTTGCATAAGTAATTAATCTGTGCTTATCTTTACTGAAGAAGATTTCTTGTTTTACTTTTAGAGTTTTTGTTAGAAAGATGATATTATGGGAGTTTTATCTGAAGAAACACACCTGCTTTTAATGAAACTTGATGATGGAGATAAATTTCAAGTTGTAGCATAATTAATGAGATAATGTTGTTTGTGTGTTTAATTATTGATTGGAATTGCTTCATTTTAGATTTAGAGAAGCTTTCAATTATGGTACAGCTCAGTTTGGAATAATTCAGAAGGATAATTTAATTTTTGTAATTTAGCGTATTTCTCTGTATGTTTTATTCAGTCGGATCGATACAGTTTACTGCATTATTAAAAGGTAGGTTAGGTTTTGAGTCATTTTAATTTAAATGAAAGAGTAGTTTGGGCAGAAATATTAGGTTTTTGGTTATTTGACTTTGAGTCTAGAGTTTTCAATTTCAATAGAATTTGTTTGATATTTACAAAAAAAAAACGGTAAAATTCCACTAGACTGCTTGAATCTGTTTGTTACATTTGCGGTTTTTTACTGTCAACCTTGAGAGGAAAACAAATCTATAGTAAAAAGTTCATCAACAAGAACATTAGATTTTAGAGTTTAGCAGACTGGAAAAAACTGGTATGGGTAAGTGAGTACATGTGTGTTTGTCAAGCTTTGTTAAAACTCCTTAGGAGTAAATGGTTCACTGAAATTCGATATATTTTATCTACTCAAAGCTCACTCAATATAAACCCAAGTGCAAATAAAGTCGGGCAATTCTAAAATAAAATCGGTTGTACCAAACACACACACACATTGAGATGATGCTTTTGTTGAAGCTAATTAGATTTTCAGTTAGTTTCATTGTATTTCAATTGCTACTACTAGTGAATCTGATATTTGTATCGCTCGCATGGCTACAGAAATTTAAGCATTTAGTTATAGGACTTTGTTAAAATATTGCTAGAAATTTAGTGGAAATTGAGTTGAATATATATTTCACTACGTTTTTTTAACTATAGTTATAAGTTATAGGTCTTTCAAACAATTCATGGCAAAAATTAATAATTATGTAGTTGTAGTAGGTCCTTTTAAAGCCATGTCTGTCATCAGAATTAAAAACTTAAGGATTTCAAGGCAAGCATGCGGTTTCGCTTTTTAACCTAACCTAACAAATTGAGGCTTCTGATTCCCATTATATTTGCTTGAATTTAAAGGGACACTGATTAAAGGGCTACTCAGTGTCCTAAAACACCCCAAAGGACTTAGGAAGTGACTTAAAAAGTATTAAAAGGCATTTGTGTGAGCAATTTTTGAAATATGACCCGGACAAACGGTTTCAAACCTGCTGTTCACAGTTTGACTATATCCGAACTACCCGAAGTACAGACACATCCTAAGATGAAATGGATTGGCTAATTACAAGCTCCACACTACT
>JAQGAA010002196.1:0-13269 GCA_034696425.1 Isotoma viridis | reverse complement strand
TATGTCAATGAACTGAACCCTGTTGGACCCTGTGCAAATATGAGATAGCAAGAGTTTTCCAGTTGCTCTAATGAGTTATTAGTTCAAAATTAAAAAAAAGCAAACTGAAACAATATTTTGAATATATTCATAATAGTATTAAATAGAGGATTAACCATAAGATAAAATAATAAAGAGTTATATGCGGTTTGCATGTGTATAAGACACAATATGTGTGTATCTATCTGTCTGGTAGTAGTGGTGGTGGTTGTAAAGGGATTTATTCGTGGCTGAAGAAAAGGGGAATGTGGTTTTGATACGTGAAGGATGAAATATAGAATGATTAATTATGCTGAGATTTAATTCACAAATTCAGTCTCTCATGAGTTCAATTAATTCACAGTGTGTTCGTCAGTTCCACCACTTCCATATTTCCATCATTACATTTATATACAATAAGGGTAAGGACCCATGTGCACTCTACTTCTTTAAAAGGAATTAGATGAAATTTGCTCAGAGAGACAGGAGGACAGACAGCTAGAGCTTGAACATTCTTTCATGAATCATATGAATGAAAGATGAATTTATGCCACTGAGCTCTTACTGAATCTTATTATTCATACACAAAATACATGTCAAAATACCTATACAACCCTTAAGGGTACCTACTCTAAGTATTTGTGAAATGGTGTGTGTGTGTTAACAGCCAAATATTTATTTGAAAAATTTCAAATGTCCTGCAGGAAAAATTTAAAGCAATATCATTTAATTAATTAAAATTTTAAAATTCAGAGAATAATTAAAAAACACAAGGTTTTATAAATTTACTAAATTTCATGAGGCATTATCATTTCATATGAGGCGAGTTTAATCATTCTAATAATCATACACGTTGCAAAAGGTTAAAATCTCCCAGAGATGATAGCTATAGAATTACCTAATACAAAGCAAAATAATATTGTTTTGTACATTCGTATCAAGTACGGTTCACATAATTTCCATTTGTCTTGTCTACCCGAATTATGATAAGAGTTGTATTTTGTACCCTGTATTACATTTTCTATTCCTCTTAGTTCTGGTAGTAATAAAACAGATCCCCAAGCTGGTCATTTCAAAGTGACTGATTACGCAAATTAGTAGCAATGTCCATTTCACATATTTCCAGAGACAAAACTCTCTCTCTCATCCCCACCCACCACCGCTACTCGCCACTAACAATCATCATCATCCAGTCCAAATGTATTTTTGTCTATTCTTATTATTATTCTGTCGACATTATATATTACATACATCATATATACTAGGTATTATTATTATTATTACTTCCAGCAACAGCATTACACTTTATAATACTTTTGTGAAGCTTTAGCTAGGACTCTTTTTTTGAATGTACAAAGTACAATACACAACACGACATAAAATGTCAGTGGTGGCCTAGTCTTTTTTACACAGTAGTAGTGATGGTGGTGGTCACATCCAAGATAAAAGTTTCCGCAAATGCGGACGAACATTTAGAGTAAGTAAGTGGGATACGCTTTTGCAGTATGCACTCTCTACTCTACACAAGTAGAAGAATGACATTATCTTTTTGCACAAAATGAACTAGAAAAGATGGTAGCATCCATAATGCAAAAAGTAATGATCGCATTTTTATAGGTACTTTACAGGCATTACAGGTACTTATTTTGTATAAGGACTGGAGGAATAGTAGTAGTAGTAGTAGGGGCTTTTAAGTACTTTGTTGTGTATATAGATTATAAGTTGTATTGGTAGAGTGGAACATAGAGAATGGATCGTACCTACTTAAAGAGTTACAAGTTAAAATAGTTATTGCATATGGATTGAGTACAAAGTGCTCTGCATCTAATTTGCAAGGTATCTTTTATCTCTTCTAGGAATTGCCTAATAGTCTTTTATGTAATGTACTTAGCATGAATGCCGGTCATAAGTCGTGTGTGAGGATTTACAAAGTTGGTTATTAAGGCAAATGCAATTAATTTGTTTAAACAAGATTTGAAAATCTTGAATGAATTAAATGATTAGTTTTAGAGAGATTTAAGCCTTGCACCAGAAATTGTATTGTATGAATTTAAATGAGCTCCTGAACACAATTATGTTTTTGTTCTTGCCACTAACATTTTTTACGTAAAGGTAAATAGTCGAAATTGAAAACATATGTGCATTTCATATATTACTCGGAGCTTTTAACTACATTTTATGTAAGGTGAAACTGTGCGATTTAAAACTAAATACACAGGACCATTTGTATTTGAAATTAACTTAACACGATGTTTTATCATTTACTCTGAAATTTTGTTTCTGTAGGAAAATATTAACCTAACATTATGTAAGATAATACGACTTGATTTCACTTCAATTTTTGTCGTATAAGGTGAGCTAAGAATCTTCATAATTTTTATCATTATTCCAGAACTGTAAAGTTCCGAAACAATAAAGTTTCCCTGAATATAAAAATTTTGAAATTTCAAGGCATTATCCTTGGTCAGATGTACTATAAAAATAAGGCAATTTTTTATCCATATAATTATAGAAGCTATGTAAGATTTAAATTAATGTGATTTTTTTATTGTGTTTCAGGTAAGCAAATAATTGATTCGTTTTTACCATCCTATAATGCAGCATCTCTACTACACTTATAATTCCTTCGACGAATGCACATTTGACTTATTGGCAAGTGGACATTACATGGTCGTATTCGGGTAACGTTTTTAAATTTATTTTCGTATTCCATTGAATCGTTCTTTCTATTTCACGACTTGAAAACCTCAGTCTTGGACAAGGTAAACTTTTATAGCATCAACTTTTCAAAAATTATTTCTTTTCTTTTTACACTTTTTACACAATTGTTGAACTTGAGCCCTATTATGAAATCGGGAGAGGAAATATACTGAAGTAAGTCCGTATTAGATGAGTAGTTAATATCATATGCATCGTTATGTCAATGTAAAATGTACGAATTAGTGATAGAAATGTTAAATTAAAAAGCCATGGGTTTAACGAAGAAAGAATCAAATCATAGTTAAGACTTACATTATAGCCTGCCTGTAAAAAACTCATAGCAAAAAGCACTTAAAGAAAGCTGAATCTCAAGTAGTAAAGGGAAAAAGCTTAAAAATGCTTTATTATTTGAATTGTGTGCAAACCCGGTTGGGTGATTGCACGAATTTCCGTTAATATGACAGAATCCGGAAGTACAATCATTTGTCCACTTTTTACTACTACTCCTCATATAAATCTCATATCTGCCATATCCTTTACGTGGATTATTGTACAAAGTCACAGTAATAAAAGTTCCTACCTATTGATCCCCTTCCTTCCTTCATGTCTCGCAAATCATAAATAAATGTATCATACTCAATAATAATAATAGCTATTCTCTCAGTCATTTCATTTCTTTCATCTTAAATCTTCGGATAACGGATAAAATAAAACCCGGGCTGTTCATAACAATTAAAGCAGTTTACTTTTGATCTTCAAATATAAAATTTCACAAATATTTCGAATTTCTTTCGAATTTTGAATCTCAAAAACAAGCTTTTTGCATTCCTTGTTCTTAAACCCCCTCCCCCCACAAAATTCCTGAACCCCCACTACCTACACCCTATACTAGCCGCACACTACAAGATATAAACTTGTTAACTCTAACCGTTCATTCCTATCTATCCATCACAGTCCACCGAATCCTGTTATCTCTCTCTCACTCCTGAACTTTTTTCGGACTTTTCCTCTGCACAAATGAAATCGGTTGTATATTCTCCTACACAGAAAGAAAAATCGCCCTGCTGCTGTGTATGCTTTTTATCTCTACTTTTTCTTTAAGACAAAATAAAAAATGTCATGGTTTATACATATAAACAATATCATGAGTGTTTGAGTAGGTATTTTTAGATATATACAAGTTTAGGTTATGTATGTCATGTCCATTTGATTCCTGTCAAAAACTAAGTCACAAATGTATTAATATTATTTTTGTATTTCCTACAAAGAAATCCAGAAGGGTCCACTCTCTCTCTCTCTTTCCAGTAGGTACTGCTGGAGAAACTTTGATAATGTAAAAACTACACAGAAGATAGATGGACAAGTGTCTAAAAAAAGCAAAGGCTTTACTTTTTATTTTTACTGCATTTTCCCTATCCCTATGTCTATAGTGGGTGTCACAATCACAATACTCTAGAGTGTCACACACTCTAAAACACTGTCATAAGTCTTATTTATAAAACCCTGAAAAAATGTCAGGGAACAGTGACAAAATTGTATTTCAGATTGGTTTGTGTGAAATACATTTGCATTTTTATTTGCAAAATGTCATTCATGATTTTTTAAGACAAAAGCATTGCAAAATTTAAATGCATGCATTTGACAATGTAAGAAAACAAGTGCTTTTTTGCACATCACAAAAATTTCTAAAATTTGCAAGAAAATTATTTTTTTTCTCTTATATAATAAAACAGTCATCATCCTAAATCTAAAAAAACTCAACTGTATGTTTCTTCTACTCAAATGTCTTTTTACATTATTTCTCTGTAGTTGTAAATGGACACAGGAAATGGTAAAAGTTTTTCACATTTTTGCAACTGTTATTATTTCCTCTCGTGTGTTATTTCCTTCTTTCTCTTGTTACGGGATAAATTCCACACGTATAAATTATTATCACATTTATTTCTTTTAACACAGGAAGTGAGAACATATAATATACTCAACTAGAACAAGAAACTCTTTCTTATAAATTACTTTACATAAAAAGTTACGTTTTTTTAGAGTTTCAGTCCATTTAATCCATTCTCGTTTTTCCCTCCCCAAAAATTATATAAATAATTAAAATTTTAAAATAAAATTCAGATTTTTGAAGGAACATTTTCTGAATTTTGAAGAAAAAAAATCAATTTTTTTTCCAAATCTGTTAAAAATTTCTGGTAGAAAAGGAGATTGGTAGGTGTGCCCATTTCAAAAGTAGGCTGATGGGTGGAATGATTACAGCAATTGTATAAAAGTTGTTTAGTCGTTAGGTGTGAAAAGTGTCAGGTGCCAATTTTAAAGAGATTCAATTTCTCTCTCTCTCTCTCTTTCTCAAGGAAAGCGGAAATGTCTTTAGTTGATCCTTTTGGGTGTGAATAACGTCTTTAGATTTGCATTACGAATTCAATTTGGAGTGACTATGCAGCTATTTTTTATATCCTATTTATATGATACGTATTCTCTATGCATATAGATAGAGAGAGTGAGATGACGATATGATGATGATGATAGTAAATTCAGATTGAGTTGAAAGAGTTGAATTGATTGACGAAGTGTTTTACGAGACTTCTTTTATATAAATAAGTCTTCTAGTATGTCACACACCTTCTCGCTTCCATTTCAAATCTCCAATCTCCTTTACCAATTCCAAGTATAATCCACATTAAATTCAATTTATCATTCCACATCTCTCTTTTTTAGTCTCTTTTACTGGAAATCAATTTACACAAAGTCTGTTTCAACTTAACAAGAAAGTTTAGATGGAGGACAAGAAACTACTTAAGTATTTAATACGTGTCTTCATTCTTTTTAAAATGTTTTCGTTTAATATCTATACAGTTTTTTAATTAAATAACTTTATTTTTTGCAAGTTTTTTTATAATTTTTCATAATATTTTCATCACGAAGAATTAATTCAAAATAAGATTATTATAAAACAGTTTTAAAGCTTAAATTAATACTAATTACGTCTTTCAGCTTGGCTTGTTGGCGGCCTAGAGTTAAACCACTTTCATTATCAATTATGATCCTAATTTTTGTTCAGTCAGGTTTTTATGTTTTAGATTTTAGATTTTTTCGGATTAGATTAGAATAATAAAATTAAAAAAGTTAAAAATCCACAGACCGCATATAGAAGAGATTATTTTATTAATTACATCCGTTTTTAATTGCCGTTCAATTACTACCGACTACTGTGTAAACTATAGAGATAAGCGGACAACCGAGAAATACACACAAACCACAAGTTAAGGAAAACCTTTTTGATTTAATAAGCCTGAAAAGAAGACGTTTAAAATTGCTAAAGAGTTTTAGAATTTTCTATTTGTAATTATCTATTATCGTTGAAATAAATTAAAATTAAACATGTTTCAGAGTTTCATATTAAAATAAAATAAAATGATTCGAGTTATTTGTTGTCCTTCATTTTCGGGGTTTTGGTGTGTATAGTGAGCATATCACATGTTAAGAGTCAGGACTCAAGAAGACTTTTACGAGAACGACATAACTAGTAATACCGATGATGAAGACAATGCTACTTCTGATGATGAGATCGGTGTATAGAACAAGCCTAACAGTTAATAATAATGATAATAAATCTTAGTTCATATTGTGCATAGAAATAGAGATTACCTAATCAAAAATAGCCATTATTCCTAAGACACAGTAGTGTAAATTAAAATATCAAAATTTCGAATGTAAATTGTAGCTCAAGGGAATTCGGATGACTTAGTAAAGCGAGGCATTGCGAAGCATCGATCATGGGCTGAATATCGAAAATGCATGGCAAAGAAGCGAGTAGGCCTAGTCATTGATTGTGTTGGATATCGTCCCACCTATGCAATAAAAACACGATAAATCTTACTGTAAAGTATACAAGTTTTATTTTAAACATGCAAGCTTACCATTCATACTAAAAAAAGTCTTACTAATTCGCATAACGAGTACTACATTTACATACTGTCAATAATAAAGGGTAAAACAGATAGATATTTATAAGATTGCTTAATTTTGTTGCGATTTCCTAAAACACTTTAGATCATAGGAAAACCACCAAAACCTCAATTAAGATATTATTTATAATTTATAATGTGTAAGCCTGAGAAAGTCTAATTGTAAATTTTAAATCTGTTGAATTGCCTTATTAATTGAATCATTTAAATCACAATCAAAAACCGCAATTAAAATAAATTTTTATTTAATAAACTTAAAAGATAGATCCAACATTTGTTACGATTGACAGGTGGGATGATTAAACAGTATTGTTGTAAGTGCTTGGCTTGAAAGCTTATGCCTCTTAAATCTAATATTTGCAAAATTCGTGTAACATTTTTAAATTTAAAATTTACACATAAGCGTACATCACTTGAAATTAAAAGTCAAGTACAAATTTTGATAAAAAAATTGAAATTCTTTTTCAAAAATTTAAGGAGTAAAACAATGAACCGAGTAAGTTTGTTTTGGCTACTTTTTGGAGCATTGTTGACTTTAGAAAGTGTTTCACAAGTTAGAGGTCAATATTACTCGTCTGAATCTGATATTGATAGCGTTGGCCCTGTCAATGAGTATTCCAACTCAGAGGAAACTTCTGCTGAAAATGGTTTGTAAAGCATAATTTCTTCGCAAAACTTTACTCAAAGAGACTTTGAACGCTACAAATTTGATTTCAAAATTTTGCAGAAGCTACAAGGGATGCAGAAGATTTATTGAAAAGGGAAATAGAAATAAAACGGTCACCAGAAACTAAATTCAAGATTTGCAAAGTAAAACAGAAAATAGGTTTAAAAATTGACTGTTTGAAACATCTACCAAAACCTGGTAAAATTGCCGGAGCCGGTTGGCCATTTCGCTTCGGCCAGTGATGCAAACCATTGGGAGAATGGTATGAGCTGAACTATAACAACTGAGAATGCTACCATACTTTTCCCAGTCTTCTCAGATAAAGTTATAAACAATTCAATTTTGAGGCAAATCTTATTACTACTAATTTAATTTGTATTTTTATACAATCCAGTTGAAATCTTTTATATAAATAGTTTGAATTTAGTATCTAAATTGGTTTTAGCGAAATAGCTTTAATTATTATCTATAATGTAATTTTTCATATCATTTTCGAATTTTGTAATTTATAAGTAATTATAATAATGTTATGATTATAAAAAGTTAAATATATTTGAACCTGAATAATTATTGCACTTTAATATCTTCATTCTGTCGTATTTTTAGCCAATCCATTGTAATTCATACTCTAAGCTTAATTTTTGGCTCAGTTTTTGAGATTGATAAAACTGAAAACAAGTTCGGAAATCCACAAACCACATAAACGAGATTGTTTTACTAGGTAGTACTTTTACATTTTTACATTTCAACAAAGATATATAATAAACTATGGAACCGCTTATACGGAAAAAGAAGTCCAGAATATGGTTAATATGACCGTTTGAGTGCTCATTTGTTTGTTTGTTGCTCTTCATTTTTGAGATTTAGGTACTTCTTGGGTACACGACAAACCTTACATTATAAAGAAGTATACGTTTTTTTGAAAAGTTAAAGATTTGATTAAAAAAATTACAAGTTTGTTAAAAAGGGGAATTTCCAAATTAGAAAATCAATCTTTTAAGAACATTTTTCATTAATGAGGTCACATAATGTTTTTGAAGTCTCTAAACTGTCTAGAATAAAAAAACCGAAAACCTCAATTTTCACAGTAATAATTCCTATCCATCTCTTTTGCTCTAACTGAGAAAGTTTTAATTGTTTAATTTAATAATCAATTGAATTGCCCAATTAAGTCCGTAACTCAAACCGCAATTAAAGGAATATTTTATATATAAGTACTTTAAAACTTTCTAGAATTATTACATTTGTCAGGTTGGATCCTTCAAACAGAACTGTAACTGCTCTTGAATACACATTCCTTCAAACTTCGTTCTCTTCAAAATCTTGAAAAAATTAAATCTTCTAATATATTTTCCTAAATTTAAAATTAAAGTTTTACAATTTCAAAATACACTTTTTCTTCAATTCGTAAGATTAAAGTAGAAAAAAATGAGCCGAGTAATTTTGTTGTGGCTACTTTTAGGAACTTTGTTAACCTTATCCAACGTGTCACAGGTAAGAGCCCGATATTACTCGGATGACTCTGACAGTGACACCGATACCGATAAGTATTACAACTCTGCTGAAAATGGTTCGTATTGCATAAATTCTTTATAAAACTTAATAACAAGTCCAAACCAAAATCTTTGCAATTCAATATTTGACTTTTGATCTTAATTAATTATTGTAAATGTAGAAGCTAAAAGAGATGCGGAAGAAATATTCAAAAGAGAATTAATGAAACGGGCATCATTGGCCGATTACGCCAAATGTAAAGCTAAACAAAGCCAAGGTTTAGATATTGACTGTGCAAAATACCTACCACGAGATATAATGAAAACTGGAGGATCAGCATGGCCTGTTCGTGGTTAATAGCATTATTTATTATCTGAATTCAATAATTTCAAGAAAACCATTATATTAATGTTTTTTTTTATGTTGTACTGTTTAACTTTTTTATCTTGTATTTCATGTACATTTGAATTTGAAATTAAATCTCAACATTATTCTTTATGAAAGAGTGTATGTGTTTAAGAAAATGAATTCATAAAGCACGTCTTACTTTTGGTCTAGACCAACTTACGGGGGGATATGGTATAAATCCCACGTGGTTTTTTAAGCCCCCGAAGTAAGCTTAATTTTAATTATATCAAAATTATATGAAATTTTAATTATATGAATTGCGCGGAATAGTTTTATAAATTATTCTGTAGTTACATTTTTAGCTTTTAACCTTAATTATTACCCGCACGACATTCCACAAACCTAAATCACCTTGGTCTTAATATTTACTATTTTAAGATTGACAACTGACAAACCAATTTTAAAAATCATTTCCTTTAAACTTCCCTTCATTTTAAGGTTATTTTATTTTCTAAGTTTTTATGTGTACGTCAATTCCTATGTAAAAAAGTAAATCCACACCACAAAAGAAGGAAAAAAATGTGTTTTTTCCGAAAATGTAAAAAACAACCTCGAGTAGACGTCTATAAATTAGACGTTCACTTGAGCTAAATTCATTCTTAAATTGAAAAAAAAATCTTGTTAAAAAGTCTTAAATTTTCATAAAATTCAAAATGAATAAAATCGGACTAAGATTCTGCATTGGGCTTGCCCTTCTCTGTGCCTTTTTATCTGAGGTCAAAAGTCAAGAGGCATATCCTGAGGAGCAGGATGATGATCTTGAGGAAGATACCAACGGTACTTTTTTTATTTAAAAAATGCCCATGTAAAACAAGGGGATGCTTGTGTGATAAAATTCAATTAAAAACGTCTTTAAAATAATCCTTGACTTTTGCGACACGCTGTAGATGTAAAAGAAGAGACTAAGCGTGAATCCCCACTAATGGACGCTTACAGTCGTTGTCTTGAGCTTCAACGTCGAGGTTTTCGAATCGCTTGCATTCCAGCAACCGAAGATAATGAAGTAGAAGTTGAAAAGCGTGAGATTGTGAAGCGTCAGAATAATTGGGGAGCATATAATGCCTGTCTTGCGCAACAGCGTGGAGGTCGTCGAATCGCGTGTCATCGTCCTAGACAAGGTTAAAAGCGTGAGGTAACAAAGCGTCATAACATTCAGCAGAGCAGAAATAAATTCATAAAATTAAGTTTATTAAGCACGCTTCGAAAAGTATAAAAACATTCTAAATGTGTGACTTATTGTAAATTTTTTGTAATATTATTATTTTTTCCAAATTTAACTTCTTAAATTATTTCTTCAAACAAAGTTTATGTAATTGATTTCCTTCGCCTAAATGTATCCTAGAGGTTCGGTTTAAAATTCGATTAATATTAATCCATCGGCTTTTGATTGATTATATTTACAAAGGCTCAAAAGTACTTAATTAAATTTTTATCACCTTCAATCAGCATTAATTTTTCGGTATTTTAAATAACTCGTCGGCTCTTCTGTGTCAATATTTTTTCCTATCTTTATGGTCCATTAAATCTAATTGTATCAGATTATATCCTCAGCAAAAAATCCCACCTAGCAACATTATTTTTTATTTTCGTTGATAAATAAGAAGGGAAAAGTACACAAGACATGAGTTTAAGATTATAGTTCATAGAGTTTAATATCTAACTAAAGAATAATTGAAAGTTTTATTATGATAAACGTATAATTGGCCTCGTTACTCATAATAAGGACTTGTATAAAATGATTAAAGACTATAAACGCTAAGATTGTAAGTGACTGATCGATTATCCTAATTGATTTCCTAATTCGTTAATCACATAGAACACAGAGACTGAATTCTATTATTACTCCATCCTTCACTTACTTATCCTTTAATAATCTAACATCAAAAACTTTTCTTAAGCAATAAAATCCAGAAACTTTTATAAAAGGAATTTTAAACTTTTTTATATACTCTTTAAAGAATAAATTAAGGGAACTTTTTCATGTGTTCATAAAAATCTCACAAAAATCTATCTTTTTGAAGCCATTTTTGTCTTATTAGAATAATTTTGATTATTGAGTATTAATGTAGATAGGCTTTTTTTCTCTTTGTCTATGTTTGGATATTTCGAAACGGTTTTCCAATGCAAATTTCAATCCCTATTACGCTTCTAGCCAACAAAAATACAATCATTATTCCCCCTTATATTTTATGAACCAACCTTGTTAGCTAATAGGTCTGATGATTATTACTGTCGTCTTGATCATTATCATAATCATATTCATCATTTTTAACACTCAGTGATGCATGAGTTTAAACTCTTGTGGAATTATTATTACACTATCCAGACTACCCACCACTCCAAAATCATTCTTTTTATATTATATATCCATTCCATCCAGATCCTTGAATACAATAAGAAATTGAACCGAAAGAGTTTCATCATCTCACAGAAAGTGTAATATGGGCTTACTTTACCCTTCTTGAGTTTCATCAACTTCTCTAACTACTACTACTATCATCATCACATTTTGACTTTTGTATAATGATCATGAGAAAGAAAAGGGAAATGTATTATTATAGAAAAAAAGTATCCATGCATTGTCTCGTCAGTTAAAGAATCTTCTCAACTCACCAGTCTGGAAATTATTACTCCCATTATGCATTCTTCTTAGTAATGAATCCTATATATTTCATAGTACAAAAATTAATCCAATTTACCTTAGCAAAATAGTACAGCATACTTTCTTATTTATGCAACAACACAATCGAGCATTATATAGATACAGCTATTTTTCTATCTTACCCAAGGTTTTTAAAAAATTTAGAAGAAAAATACATTTTTCAATATTTTTTTAAACATTTTGATATTTTAAATTTATTTATTATTCATTTCAACTTTTACCTTTAGCGTATCAAAATTATTAAAATCTTAAAACCTATCCAACGAATTAATTAAAATTCATCTGATAAGTTTAACATATTGGTGTTTTATTACAACTTCAAAAAAATATATTTCTAAAACTACGAGCTTTTTCATTCAAAATGTTTTAAAAAATTTTAAATTACAAATTATTTTGATAATGTGAGTTTTTCAGAAACTCTATTTCAAAATTCTGCACAATAAATTCAAAACCAAGAGATCCTAATACAAAAGTGTGATTGCATGTGTTCATATTAAAATTAGTTTCTTCTCTTGGATGAAAGTTGTTTATGTTTAAAGTGCCTACAGTTTCTGACTAGAAAACTGCACTAAATGACTCTTGTCTTGGCTGGAGTGAGTAGAAACTCTTCTATTCTTCTGGAGTCTGAATAATTCTTGTGATGCAATGCAATTTTAATGACTCTCTTGCTTATACTCCCTTCAACTAATGTAATAAAAATCTATTGTTCTCTTAATGATAAGTGTTGCTTATATAATGACACCCTTTACATTTCCCGTACAACAACCACCTTTTTTATTCAAACTATCACAAACTACGTATATTTTTTTAAATCACATTATACTGATTTCTTGGGTTCCAGGGGAAAGCCTATAGGAATTCGGCACAAACCATATATGTAGATTTACCTTGTCCCAAAGGTTAACCACATTCCTAAAAAATTCATTCCTCAAAATTTATGAACAATTTCACCCAAGTTTTGTTTCCATTGGAAAATGATATCTTAAAAAATTCTCATCTCACCCTCCTTGTTAGAATATAGCTGGAAATTAGTAGTTTTGTACTTTTAGTAGTAGCAGTGAAGGCAGTGATACACTTCCTTTCCTTGTGAGTCTAGTGCAAGGGATATTTTACATTTCGTAATCTATGTAATTACGATCATCATTATCATCATTATCCAGATAAAAGTCTACCTACATTAGATACAGCCTTCTCAAATTTACCTTTTGCGTCGTACTTCGTTCCTCTTCTTGGAAGTAAAAGTAAAAAATTGGATTGTTACTTAAAATATATAGCAGAAATAGGAAAACATGATGGTGGTGTGAGATGTTCGAATGATGCAACTTCTATTGCACTTTTCATTCCCTATTCAA
>JAQGAA010002195.1:0-13271 GCA_034696425.1 Isotoma viridis | reverse complement strand
CCTTCACCTACTGATGTGTATGAACCCGTGGAGTCTAATGTTATAGATAAAATAAAGCTAACTGCTACAATGGACGGTAGTAATGGAAGTCACCTTAGGACACGGAGTAACAATAGTAATAATAGTAACAGAAGTAATTGTCATTTAAAAAATACAAATATTCCTAGTATCACCGGTACAACTGCCACAAACAAATTAACTACTGCTCATTCTCCAACTAGTTGTAATTACTACTGTACAAGTTGCGGAAACTATAATACAAATAGAGAAAATATGCAAGAACATATATATGAAAATTTCTCACTTATACCTCCACCCCGACCTCCAAAACGGCTTTTTGGGGATTCCTTGAATTCAAATTGTAATTACTTCGGTGGTGGTAGTAGTGGTTGCGGTAGCAGTAGTAGCTATTCAGATGCCAGTACAAAGAGTAAATTGAGTTCGGTAACCTTTGATAATGAATGCAGTAAAACACAGAACAAAACAATTAGTACGAATCTTTCTAATAGTAGTGATAAAAATAAAAATACGGAAGTTAAAGATGAGCAAAAGGGTGAAGATGAAGATGTGAAAAAAGAGCCTTATTATGAAGATCTGTATGACTACTGTAACGTTACACCTGATGATGAGTTTTGCATTGACACTATCCAACCTGTCGCAGTAACCTCTTTTGTTTCAAATGATAAAGATGATGAAGTTGAATACTGCGATTGCTCTACTGTAATGGCTATGTCAATTAATTGCTTAAGTAATAACAGTAATAATAATCGCTTTAATTACGAAGGGCTGACAACAACGGGAGTTGGTACAAATACAAATGAAGAGTACGGGAGTAGTTGTATTAGCAGCAGTGGTAGTGGTGACAAAAATGACGATATGAAGATTTTTAACGAAGAAATGAAGACTGGCGATGGTGTTGATGGGGGTTCTGAAAGAATAGAGAAAAGTTACTTTGGTTCAAAGATGGATTTCACAAAAGGGCCAAGTCCAACCTTTAACCTAATAGGGAGTAGAAGAGCATCTTTAAGTTCATTAATTAAAGGTGGAGTTGAATACACAGGGATCTTTACAAATGCTAAAATGTCTGATAAGGAAATTGGCAATGGTGTTATTGCGAAATCTACGTCATCTGAGAAGAATGATCCCGTTGGAAGAATTCTATCCGCAGTTTATGGTAGTAGTAGACACCTACTGCCCCGTGTAGTTGGCGAGACAGATGTTGTTCCTGTGATCAAGGACTTTAAAGACAAAAAAGGTAATCAAAGGGTTAAGAACTTTTTAAGCTTTTTTACTATGATTTCACAAGAACTTATAGGGGTTATTCATCACATTGTGTTATGTCATCTCGCTTGGCTTATTAGAATTTGAGTTTATAATCTAATCTGTAGCTTATTTACGAAATATTAGGAAATACTGTAAAATAATTAGGGTTAAAGTTTGGGTATAAGTAATTTTAAGATTATAACAATGAAATGTATTCTGGCCTTTGGCCTCAAGCCTGATTCGCTCTGCCATAAAAAGCCATTCCAAGTGATTTTGACATAACATCTTTCCATAAATGTCTCCTAATGTATTATACTTGAGCCAGAAACGTGAGTAGATGTGTGAAGATTTGAATGCTAATAGAATATCTAGACTTGATCTTGTTTGAATTTATTACGTTCACAACAATCACCTTACTTAAGTGTTGTGAAATTTTTAAAGTATATCTTTTATTCATGTGTCAAAAAATATACTATGGGTGTCTGGTTTTCAGATAAAGGAATTTTAGGTGGAATATTGTGTTTCGTCACAAAAAATACGTTGGGTTTTGCTTTAAAATAAGGTGTTTCATGCCAAATTCGACATTAACGATGGGTTTAATGTTAGGAATATTTGTAGCCCGAACGTTCAACCCGGAATTTAATAACAATGTTTACGCATTTTTTGTTCAAGGCCTAATTTTAGTCCTTGAGGTTTAGTTTTAAGAAGTCATCAGCCAAAGGGATCATAAATAAATATGTTTTAAGTAGCCTTCAGTAGAAAGATTGAAAGTTTTAGAGATTTTTGTTCAATTTAAAGAAAGATGAGAAGCAAGTTTAGACCGAAACTTACTCAATAAGTTGAAAATTGAGATTTGATGGTTTTACTCCTACAACGTAAGTAATAAATAAAATTCCCTGTTTAAGTAAACCATCCCTAAGCAAGGAAGGGGTAGATTAGCTCCTGTACTAACTACTACCTAGTTATAGCTGATCTCAACTAAAACTAAAACTACTTTCACTTTTTCCTACCTTTTAAGTTATGCATGGGTTAATCATAACATTAACAACATAACATAATATAACATACCATACAATCCTTTCAGCCTACACATTTAATGTTCATTTATGGTTGTATGAATTTTGTATTTAACGTTTATAACATTATCCTATCATCATCAACAGTATTATACTGTCCCTTCGAAGGTAACCCTATACCATGTCCTACTACTTCTACTACTACACTACTTAAAATCCCTTAATCATACTCAAGTATCATTTTTACATAGAAAAATATAGTCAACTACAAAACTAACTATAATGTGTATTATAGTTAGATCGTTAAGTTAGGCATTAAGGGATTCTGAGAACCTATTTCTTCTTGTGGAGGAGGGATGTTTAGTGATATAATTTAGTATTGGGGTTATGCATTATCCCAACAACCCTTTACTTTACATAGTACAACAATATTATATCTCTTTCGTCTTTACTTGATTCATTTGAGTAAGTATGAATTGCATAGCTTACATTGGGTCTCACTACAGAGGTAAAAGAACATTATAATGCACAGTTGATAGAGTTAGTGGTGGCATTATTATTTTTTAAAGAGAGAGAGAGATAGGTATTTATTGTTTAAAGTAGGTAGACTCAGCTAGGTGTTATTGTTGTATTTTAATATGCAGAAATTCCCAATGAAACGATCTTACCTTCCTAGATCGTGTTTTGTTCCCTGAGGAGAGAAGAACATTTTTCTTTGTTACTCAATATGCAATTGTAGAATAGACTTGATCGTCATCCTACTCACAAGCATGTGTATAATATTATTCAAAGCAACATGTTACGTTACATTATAATAGTAGGGTTTAGTTGAACTATCATACATTTCATTATTTCAACAGTATCAGTTAGCAGAGTAGTTAGTTAGGTCGGACTGTCTTTTATTAGATTGATCAAAAGAGCTGGATTGAATTGGATTGGGTTGAGACTTTGAGACAATCACTTCTTGTAGTTGTGCAAGGGTGTTAACGAGAAGTGCAATTTGCATTTGTGTAATTGTATGGGGTTCATCTCTTGTGTGGTATTAGTGTATATCCAGAGTGTAAAAGCTGATTGATATCTCTAGTGGTTTCAAAGTGACATGGTGGTTGAGTTTTAAGTGATGTGAATTCTTGGATTGAATTTCATTTATCTTGTAAAAATTCAAAGGAACATGTGTCACTGATAAATTGAAAGGGTACTCACATAACCTTTGTTAATATAAAAAAGAAACAAGAAATTAAACTGAGGATTTGTATATCATATTATTTCTGTGAGGTATTATTATGTGTTGTATAGAAATAAGAACTTGAGTTACATTTTAAAGAAAGATTTTGGGAATTGAGACAAATTCTCGAGGGTGAAGTTGTTTTTTCTCTTTCTTTTAATGTATACCGTTAAATTTTTGAATGCCCTGGTTTTAAAATGGATTAAATAATGGGAATTATAATGTTCTTATGAGATAAAACATTTGTGTATTCAGTTTCGGCATTTTGAGACTCCAATGAAGTGCCCGATAACATTCCCATTTCATCTCATGAACCATTTTAATAATGGTAGATATTTTGGCATCCACATCAACCCTTATAGAAGTTCGAGAAGAACCTATCGAACCTCCTAGAAATGGAGAAAATTATAAATATCCAATAGATCCTTATTACACTAGACAAGGTGATTATTACGGTGGCGGTGGTGGTGGCCCTGATAATACGTATTACAGTGATGTAGGACTAAGAAGATTATCTTCCAGTGAGGATGGAGACGATAGTGAAGATTTGCTTAACAATTTATATCTAAGATTTCGATTCATTTGTAGTAATATTGTGGATGGAAAATGGAAACCTGAGGAGGAACAAGAAGTCACAGTATTTGTAAAAGAATTTGGATGTGAGTTACTTGAATTTTATTGAGTAAATTATATGCACGAGTGAACTTATTCATTTATCATTGGTTGATTTTTGGAAAATTTAGATTTATCAAAATTAAGTATTTGCATTTCCTTGTTTGTACATAACTTTGTATGTACACGTAGGATGAATTTCTACTAAATTGGGTTCTTGTTTGGTATTAAAGATTTGATCGTGATGTTGTATGTGTAGTAGGCAGCCCCGCCCGGCATGCACGCTCTGATTGTCATCTCATAAATAAGTCATATTATTATTAATATATAAATCTAAGACAGAAAGTAATATGTATGAGTAGAGCCAGCGAAATGATTTGAAGGCAGCTTTGAAAGCTAATGTAAATGGAATGTTGTTGAGAGATTACATCGATTTGTAATCTTGGGTAGAAAATGTAAAATCTTGACTTTTATGATGAATCGACAGAAAGTACGAAATGCACTTTCAAAAGCCGGAGCAAAACTATGTCACTACACTAATTTAGTTTTTGTATGGTTAATTCAACGTACTACTACTACATGCTATCAGCTAACATCCATTACCATCATTATTATCATATCATCAAGTATGAAAAAGGCCGTAATTTTGCTCTTTTATTGTAAATACCTGACCACAAGCCTTTTTGAAGATTTTTTTTCAAGAGAGAGACCAAGAAGGACTATTGAGTGAGATATTTGAAATTTTTCTAGTCTTTTCGTGCAAATTGGTCTTTAAACGGACTTAGAATTTATAATGTAACCTTCGAATATATAAAGACACAAAATGATATTTTGCTGTGCATGGCCAAGCCAGAAGTGTATAATGTGGTAGCACAAAAAATCTTTTTGATTTTTTTTTTGCTTGTATATTTCTTTTGTAATTTTTTCTTATGATGATGGGTATGGTCTTAATGAAGGAAACTCATGAAATGAAACACTAAAAAAGAAAAAAAGATTCTAAAAGACTCACAAGAGAGTTCTTCTTCACCCTTTGTAGTAAAAATTTCACAATTTATCACGTCTCAGGACTTTTGTGCATCTCGTGAGAAATGACCGATTGCGGTTTTTTTCCTTAATATGAAAGTAGCTGTTTACAGGGCAGTTGTTATAGTTGGTCAATGGGAGCTTTCGAATAATAAGTCTATTGACCTAATATCTAGGGAAATATTATTTGAAATTTAGAATTTTTATTCCTTATTGCAGTATGCCTTGGCACATGTGAATTAATACAAATTGAAGAATTCCATTAAAGGAGACAGCAGTGTGTATTAAGAATACAACATTGACACACTAAAATTCCTTATTAGACAATAAAAATCATTTACCTCGTTTAAATACCATGTAACTAACAAACATTTAATGTTTAATGGGAAAAGATTGCTCAATTCTAATTTCTATCCTTCTTAAAATTTAAAACAGTGTCAATTTTATGTTTCTTGAATCACCTTGCGTGCATTGTTTATGTTTATAAAGAAGGAAGCAAGTAAGATTTTACTGAAATTAAATCATGTTTGCTTTACGTAGCGTAAACTAAAGGAAATTATATGAAATTTTCATGCTAATTATTTACGTAACCCTAACTTTGAATCAGTTTATGGGTTTAAATTAAACTAAAAGTGGGAGTGACACTTCTTACCTTGTTTGGATTATTATCTTAAAAGCTTTTCTAGATTATAAAACGTATAAATATTATTATTATTTATTTGTTTGCAAGCAGATGTTCACGCTTCGGTAAGTTATTTAGTAAAATAGATAAAGATCTTGAAGCATATAATAAAAGTAAAATTGGTTATAATAAATTTAACAAATTATATTCATGCTTTACATCACTATAAAAAATTGAGAGCTAATAATAACATATTTTTTCAATGTTAAATGTAGCATTAGAAAATTCAAATGTTACGCACACAACGCATTTCCTATAATTAATTCACAAACTTGTGAATAATTAGCCATTTAGAAAATAGTAGATGTTTAGAAAACTTAACACCTTTAAAGAACCTGACTAGAAAATTTGTGGGGCTCCTTCCTTCCATTGAAATTTAATAGAATTAAAGGATAGTATTTGTTCAGATTTGTCCTTAAATTTACATATGAATGGGATTAATTAGATGGCTAATTTTAATAATTCTAATGGAAAACAAAAGCAATTTACGTTTTAAGTAAAATGCCGTGCTGAGGTATTTCTAATAGTTCCGGATGTAATTCTAGTGTTTTAATATCGCTGATTTTCTAATCCCATGATTTAATTGTTTGAGAAATTAAGTGTATTAGTATATGCTTATTTCCTCTTTTATTGAAACTTTCAACTCAATAAAATGAACATAATCAAGGCTTCAGGGCAATTAATTATTTACGAGGTCTACTGCCATGTAATTACAATTGTTTAAAATTAAAGTGTACCGTATACTTTTAAAAAAATAGGCATTGGAAATTTCTGTTAGTTTGTAGAATTCCATAATAAAATAGAGTAAAAGTTTTACTATTTTCCTGTCAAATACTTTAATACACAGAGACATCATCATCAAATTTCAAAGTGAAGTAGGATGAAAATAAGGGTACATGAAAGGCGATACAATACAACAACATTATTAATACAGAAGATTAGTAGAATGACCGTGCAATACGGTTCACAAGGCTCTCACTTTCAATCAACTTATTTTATTTTTGTAATAATATTATATTGTTACAATGTGCCCTGTCCTTGTATGACTCTGCCTGTTTAATAAATAGATTTAAGTTTGATAAGAAGTATTTACTTTTTTAGCCTTTGCTTTACCAAGGTGCGTTGAATCTCAACCCACGCATGATAGATCAGGATTAGATTGCTATTATCGTCTCTGTTAAATGCAATAAAATACAATCAAATGAGAATAATGTATCCAATTAACTGAATGCAAAGTCTACTTGAAGACAATAATTTATTTTCAGTATTGCTAGGGGTCACACGCTTGACAGTATGTGGTTACGATTTGACTATATAATAACTCCTTATCTAAAAATCATCGTATTATTTGTAGGCATTTTTAAAGAATTGAGGTCCTTCATATTCCCAGGTTTACAAACTAAATTAAAATTTTTCTCTATTTCGTTCTAATACTTTCTACTTGACCTCTAAAATTGGTTGATCAACCTCCGCAATTTAATAAAAATAGTAGCAAAAGCCGTGGGTAACAATAATTCGTGATATTGACAATAAAGACTATTGGTGGTTGCCGATTAAAAACTTTATGGCCTTTCAAAATCGTATTTTATGACTGATCAAATTTACAATGAGCAATTTTATTCACCTCAGAATATCACACTCCGCCCAATTTTTCCATATTAAGGAGGATGGAATTCAACTCGTAATCAAGAAATGACTTCATAAACAGCTTAAGGTCATATCCTGGTGTGTATGTATATAGAGTTGCTCTAGCATTCGTATCAAAAAGTTGTCAGTTGATAATAAATTAAAAGAATAGGAAGACAAAAAGTCATAAAGATTAGATAGGTTGTATGTATCATCAAAAGCTAACAAGAGTTAAGCAGCTAAATCAACATTTTCCAATTAGAAGACTTAATATAAAAAAAGAGGGCTGGAACCTTTCGGTAATTGTCCTATCTTGAAAAGATGTAAAGACAAAAGAAAAAATTAAAAAGTTGCGATGGGGTTTCAAATTGTATTAAGCTTAAATATGGATAACTTCACAAACAAGTGTGAGTTTGTCTTTTGCATTTGTTTTACAATTATAATCATGGACAACGAATCTTGATCCCAATCAGCTATTAGCCATCAGGTACAACCATTAACTATTCAAGGATCGGATGAACTAAAGTTGTATTTGATGTAGAAAAATTTAGAAAACGATGATGATTCACATCACATAGCCTTTTACTTGTAAATTACTTGGTGTGGCTTGGCCTTCAAGTCGAAGATGCATTAAGAGAATGATGCAAAGCTTCCTTAGGGATAGAAGACCTTGATACAATTAGAATGCTCAGTCAGACAGGCCCCACAATGTAGTATCACATACATACAAGTACCACCACTCACTACCACAAGTTTATAATGTGATTGCTCTAAAGATATCCGCAGCATGTCAACGACAAGAAAAAGAATGCAAGTTGAAGAATACTGAATATTAGCTTAAGAATCTTAAACATGAACCATCATCTCATTTCTGCAATATCTGAGCAAATTTATTACCAGCAATGCAAAAAAGAGACGCTCACAGTTAACTCATTTACATAGAAATGCACCTGACCGATATTCTTTTTTCTGCACAAGGTAAAAGGGCGAATTTAGTAAAACTCGTAACCTGAGAATCTGAAAACAAATGCTTTAGCATTGAATACAAATCTGCGAAAATTCCATGCACCTATTATGATGAAACCAGTTTAATTTTAAGGAAATGAATAATAAAAACAACTTGGTTCTCAGGGAAGTTATATAACTTTGGGAATAATTTTACACTCGATTAAAAGGTAACACTATAGAATTAGAACATTATTAAGAATCAGTTCACCACAACTATGTATTAATAAATAGCTATTCTGCTTGAAAATCATGTCAATTATTTTATACAATAACTAATAGTTAGGTTAGGAGGGCTACCATGCGCCACTTCTACTACATGCATCAGGCCACAGCAGCCTTACTTATTTTACCTATCTTTGGCTTCCATCCAGACTATATCATAGTGTTATAGTCTGTGAGAAGTCACGTATAAATAGAACTACTTATGGTTTTGTTAATTAACCTCTTTTTTTAGAGTACCTTATTGAAAAACTGAATGAATTATGCTTTACGTATTTTTATCATGTCGTTTATTTTTAACATGGCTCTGACGAACAAACATACAAAAATAGCTCGTCTTTGGATGGAGATCTAATGATTTACCTCTTGAGTCCATACCATGCACCTCTTGGAACGGCTTTTTGCACTAAAAATTGATAAAGCATCCAAACTCTTTTTTTGTTTAGGTTATAAAATGATAAAATATATACCTTCCTAAGTCATTCTTATAAGAGTACTTAAATAATTTGTTTGCTTAAATTAATGAGCTTATCATAAAGAATGTTTGATTTGCTTCGGTAGCTTTGGTCGTTAGGAGGAATATAGGTAGTAAAATTCATATTCGCTATGGACTTAATGTATAATAAAAATAATACTTTAATAACAAACTCGTAGTTTCCTACAGTACGAAACCTAATTTGTAAAGGAGTATTTAATTAATTGTTAATGTTAATGATGTTTGAATGCTTTTTTTCTTCAATTGGATAATAATCAAGCTGTCCAAATTCTGGTGAATGCTTAGTGAATTCGAATGGGATTAAAAATGCAGATTATACCTGTGATACTGTTAAAACATAATTCATTACAGGATGGTGCTAGTTTTTGTTTTTTATTCTTTACTTATTCAAAACGTTTTGCTTCATCACTTTTCATAGATATCGGTGTGCATTATAGTAAGTAAATTGTAATTACAATTGAATTTAATGAATATCATTAGTTTAGATTGTAATATTGCTACTGATTCAATTTAATGGGGCAGCCTCAATAACACGCTAAATCAAGTTTGATAATTTCGCTGGGAGAGTTAAGATCAATTCACTTCGTAAAGTCATCCCTAATAGAGGTTTAAGTTTTAATAATGGGATTCGGGATAGTTGTAGTGGTATTGGTTTTGTATTTTGTATGACAAATCTAATAAGCTTTGTTGAATTTTAATTATATTTGTAGATGAGGAAGATGTATGTAAGCCCTTACCACCGATACCTGTTACATCTTCATCATCCTCATCCTCATCAACAGATTCGTTTTATTCTGAGCCCCTGTATGGTATTACAAATCAAATTACAAATAACAATTGCAATCCATTAAAAAACCCTGGACCACCTGTACCTGATACTCTTAGAAGGCCTTCACTGTCTCCAAATCCTCATTCAAATATTATAAGTTGCAATAATATAATCAGAACTCAACCCCCGCAGTTATCAATTTTTAACAAAAATAGACATTCACCATCTATAGCTTCTGGTAGCAGTACTTATGGCTTCACAGAAAGTCTAGCTGATTATGCAGATTCAGTGACAAATCCAAATCCCAACCCTAACAATTTTGCACCGAATGACAAGTTACCACCTATCCCACCCAGCGCCAGCAAGTTTTCATCTATTGCCAAATCTGCAGGAAGAAGAATAGCCAAGAAGTTCCTTAATATACGAAAAACTTCGAGATCAAGTTTAGAAAATTATGATGTCCCTTCTTCATCTTCGTCAACAAATGGGTCTGTGTCCGGTGGAGGTACGAGACTGTCAAATCCTAGTCCAAAAACTGTTAGTGGGGCTTCAACCCCTACGGGAAGTGTCCAAGGACCGCATTTAAGGCGACCCATCTCACGTCCAAGTATTCCGCCGCCTGAACCTCCAAAAAGTGTTTATGGTGGAAGTAGTAATGGGAGTGGAAATAATTACAGTATTTATGAAAAATCTGATACCATTAAACACAATAGAAAAGATGATCATGAAGATGACGATTTTGATGACTCTGATTTTTACGATTCGGATTCCGAACTGATAAGAAATTTTGTCTCTCAAGTACAACCTATATACTCCATGGAAGAAGAACCTTTGTACCAGTACTATGCTTATGGAATCTCCTTGAAGGTAAAAACATTAGAAAATTAGTAGAATTTAGTATTAAAAATGGTCTACATTTCATGAAGTAGTACTGGACGTTAAAAATCAAGACTTACATTTTTATATAATTTTACTTCTGTAGCCCGATGATGATTACCAACCAGTAATACCAAAGAACCTAGGTCTTACCTTGGATATGTTAGTCCCCCGAGTAGGCCAAAGAACCCTTTGGTGCGAATTGTCTGAAGTAATTGCATCTGGAATATTGTCTATTCTATCGGATAAACAGAAACAACTACAAGAAGCCATATTTGAAATCCTTACATCAGAAGTATCATATCTCAAATCTCTTGATGTTCTGATAACAGTTTTCTACAAAAATGATGAGCTTATTGGAGTATTGAACGAAGAAGAACGGGGATATTTATTTGGAAATATTGAAGATGGTAAGTTTAACATAAAAGTAAAAATCGTATAGGGTTTCATCTGAACTAATATCTCAATTTTTTATTTAATACTTTTAGTGAGAGACTGTGCCCAATCTTTTTTGGCTGAATTACTTGCCAAGTGGGATGAGTCATGGTACATTCAAGATATTGGAGAAATTATCAATAGGAATGCAAACACCCGTTTTTCTGTTTACAAAGAGTACTGTAGAAATAAGCCTTATCAGGATAAGGCAATGCAACGTCTGAGGTAGAAAGTTTAATTTAATTACTTCTGTTTCATAAAATATGTATTTCTTTTATCGGTGAATTTATTCTTATGAATCATCTAATTAATGTCTGCCTTAGGAATTCGAGAGATGAATTTGTGGAAGTGTTGAAAACACTTGAAGAAGATTCAAGGTGTCAAATGTTACGTGTAGATTCATTTTTAATGTTACCCATGCAAAGAATTACAAGGCTACCCCTTCTGGTCAACGCAGTGATTCAGCGAACCACATCTGTCAAAGAAAAGAGTCATTGTGAGGAAGCGTTAAAAAGTTTAACTGATGTGAGAAATCTTAAATTATTTTAATATGTAATACAGAATCAATCCATTTCAAGTTTTAAATGTTAATTTATTTTGTGTTATAGCTTGTGCTTTCATGCAACGAAGCAGCAAGAGAAAGTCAAGACGCAGAGGAGACTACAGCTATTCTCGAAAAGATTGAATATCTTCGTGGAACAAGGGTTCCTTCATCTTTAGGTCAGTTCATTATGAAAGGAGACTTCATGAAAAATCCATTTGATCAAGGCAGGGGTAATCAACTCAACTGGACTTTTAGAAAGTCTAAAAGGACGTTCTATTGGCTACTACTCTTTGCAAATCAGTTGCTGATCACAAAACGAAAAGCGTAAGTTGCATGAAGTTGCAAATTGCAAAAATTTTTGTTAGATTTAAAATTTTTCCCCTTTCATAAGGACACGCATGACATGGCAAGCAATTGAATTAACGTATTTAATTTAACAACATTTATTATTTTAGTAATGGAAGATTCGAAGTGCTGGACATGGCTTTACCTGATGATTCTACAATCAAACCGTTACCTAATTTAGAAGGGGTCGCGAATGACTTCCAGCATTTTTTCATGCTGCATTTCAACAAAAAAGAGACTGTTTATGTAAGATTTAAAAATTTGAGGTTTTGGATCTCTAATTAACTTAAAACTTGGATTTGACATTTTTTTGTTCAAAAATTTAGTTTTTAGCTGCCAGAACAAATTCAGAAATTGAACGATGGAAATCTAAGCTGGAATCTATGAAAACTGAAAAGAAGTTACAAGTAGAAGCTATCTTTCCTTATAAAGCAGATAAAGCTGACGAACTTACATTTTCTGCAGGAGACATCATAGAAGTATCTCAAATGCAACCGGATGGTAATTTATATTTTGACAAATAAATAAAATATAATAAAATTTTAAATATAATAATTAATCTTTCTGAAACTTAATTTTAGGTTGGTATTATGGAACAAAAATAAATGGGGGACAAGTAGGATGGTTCCCTGGAAATTATTGCTGTGAAGTCTGATAAATTACTGATACGATGAGACACTGGGTACTGACAAGCGTAAAATGTTGCGTGCAATTTTTTTTTTGTAAAAACCCCGGTTTAATTTCCCAGATGTCTAATAAGATGTTAAAATGCCTTCAAGTGCCATGTATTGTAATGCTTAATTATTTTTTGTATATTGAAGTTGACAAAATATCTTGGATATTTAACATTTCCAATGCGCAATAAAATCGAAATGAATAAATAATTGGTTGTGTTTTTCTCATTTGTTGTTAATTTAAAAGACCATGTGTACTGGATACAATGCAAGATGGCCGTATTAGTATTGGATCGGGCACTGAAATGGTGATTATTTATGCAGCCAGTTCGTTTGAAGAAGGCCTAAAAGCAAACGGCTGAAAGGTAACGGCAGTATAACCGTGTCCGGTCACTTTGTCTAACGCACATTGTCTAACGACTTATCGTCTAAAAATTATTGTCTAATTTTCTCATTGT
>JAQGAA010002194.1:0-13276 GCA_034696425.1 Isotoma viridis | reverse complement strand
AAAACCCCGAGCCGGGCAAAATGCTCTACAAATATATCTTGAGCTTTCACCATTAAGTCTTTAATCATAGTAAGGATCAATAGATGACCATCATCGTCCTCTTCATTGTCTAAAACGGCAGCTATTACTTCTACCAGAACAGTTCCAAGTGTATACGAAGAAGATTCTGGACTACACAGTTCATTAAGCAGTGAAGATGGAATATAGTGGATCACCTTCTTGATTAAATTTAAACTAGCTCGTCTAAAAAAACACAAAAGATATATTAGTAAGCAAATTGTCATTGTAAACATATAAAGTCAAGATTAGTCTATCAAAAGTACAATTGACATACCGAACAGCAGGCACCATTGTTGAGTGGTACGTTGAGCAGAACAGAGGTAGGAGTCGTTGTAAATACACTGGGGCCATTTCTGGATCCCCTTTCGGTTCTTGTGGCACTTCTTCGCTCTCAGATTTCGACCTCTCTCGGTTTAATTCAGCTGGCATCATCCATTCTCCAGGTGACTGCAATATTGCAGCAACTTCGCGATGACCTTCGTCATTCCTCTCTCTAGCTTTATCAAGTGGCGTTTTCCCATCCTCATCCTATAAAATTAAAATTAGATAAGTCATGTCAAGAACTAGTTTACTACAAAGTCCATGTATCATTTTCAGGCACATAACGTAGTAAAATTAAGCATTTTAATTATAGAAAAATTATTACCCGCAAATCAGGGTTGGCCCCATGTTTTAACAGTACTTTAGCGATAGCGGGTCTTCCGAAACAGGCTGCGTAGTGTAAAGAAGAAGATCGCTGTCCTTTATTGACGTCAGCGCCCTTTTCGCAGAGATATTCGACCATTTCTTGAGTGCCAAACGCTGATGCCCAATTAAGCAAAGTTTGCCCAACATCGTCCATGAAGTTAACCTCGACCCCTATTTCCAAATATTAAAGAATTTTTATTTATAGTTTTGCTAAATTCGTAGCTATTTAAAAGTTTAAAATTTGACATGTCAACCATATGCAACATATAATAGTTATCTGTTACACCAACCTCCATTCTCGATCGCTTCTATCAGAGCATCGGTGTCTTTACTTCGTATACAGTCTATAAGTTGTCGATGAGTTTTTTCTCCAGATGAGCCATCCTGTCTTCGCAGACTGGCTAATCGAGCACTAGCAACACTACCAGCCTTAGGTAAAGCCTTCCGTCCCTCAAAAAGCAGCACCAACAATAAATCAACCAGCCTCATGGTATCCAATACGCACCTTTCGTCGCCTTTGAGGGCCTTCTCTAATGCTTCAGGTAACTCTGATCTAAGCAAATCCTGGAAAAATACGAACAAGTTATTGAACAAATTAGAACAATAAAATTCATGTTTTAAGTACACACTTTATTGTAATAAAAAACAAACTTACGTGTGTAATTGATGGAGATCCTCGACACAAAGTGGACAACAGACTAATTACTGTAGACACGGTAGCAGTATTTTTTCCTTCACTAGGAGTATTTGATGTCGATGACACACCACTTGCTCCCAAGTTGGGTGTGTTTGGAGTGCCACTACTCATACTCATCCCACTTGTGCCCAATGAAGATGACATTTTCGCCAACAAATCTTTTACCAAGCCATGCTCTGCTAGGGGCGCTGGATCTATTCCCCGTCTAGTGAATCGGTCCGACAAGGATGCGAAGCACCGGAGGGCTCCATCCGCAACCTAAATATTAAATTTTAAATATTTGATTAAAAATTCGACGTATTCGGAATCTAAATCATAAGGTACTTCAAATAAACATACATGATTGTCTTCATGTCGAAGTAATGTTGACAAACTTTCTACACATGATGCTAGAGACGGATCTTGGGGTTCCATTTTAGAGCACAGTCTTGACACCACAGACATCTTCATAAAATAAAATAAATCATTAAAACATTTTTACACAATTTCAAGATGCAATATACACTCGCCGTAAAGAATAAGGATTACCGCTGAATGAAGGGTATCCTTGTGGACAACATTTCCGCTATCCCGAATAAAAGTCAGAACACAGTTCAGTCCTCCAGCTTCGAATACAGCACCGGCCTCACGAGTGCAAATTAACTCTAAGACCTGCAGGAAATGTTATCGATTACACAATTTTAATTTTCATGTACCATCAATATTAGTATTTATGTCAAATTAAGTGACCGAATGTAATAAGTGACCACCTTACCTTGACACACTGTTCAGCAAGATCTTTTGAGGTTCGGGAACTAGAACTTAATTCTACTACAACTAATCGATTGCATATAGATTTGACAGCTCCTTCCACCGATACGATTCTTCTAGTGCACTCAGCTGATACATCCAAATAGTAAGTCAATGCTCTTGCAGTTACCTCCAACACAGACTCTGTAGCAGTTTCATCTAGGAAAATTCTACACAGAGCCGGGAGAAATGCTCTGGGAGGGCAGCTGTAAAAATAAATTTTTTAATAAAATTAGTCTACACGAGGGAATGCTTAAAGTATAAAAATACAAGACCTACCATTCAAAGCAGCGGTCAACATTATCTGACATTAGAAGCAACATGCATAGTTGTTCTAAAGCAATGAGCTGCACGTCGCGCTCTTCTCCTTGACCGATACTGAGCCATTCTAGTAGTGTTTCTGGATCAACAACGTCCCCCATGTTTATCTTTCTGAAAAACAAGAGAAAAAAAATCATAAAAAATCTATCGCGATTAGTTGTACTACTTGGCAGTAGAAACCTCTTCAAAGAAATTACTCATAAATTAAGATATTTCGATCGATTCCTGATCGTACAGTTGACAGTTGAAATTATTGACTGATAGCAATGCTTTTTTTAGTATAATTTTAAAAACCTGTAGAAAGGTAAGAGGTGGAATGCATTATGATGCACATCGAATCATCCAATTTCAAAGAATGAAATAAATCAAAGTCAAGACGAAATTATTGGCTACTTTACACAATCAACAATGCGTAAGTTTCTTATTGAGTATTATTTATCCCAGGCATAAAGATATCTCATTACCAAATAAGGTTAAATAAAAATATATTTTTTACAATTAATTAAGTGACGTCTATTTAAGTGAGCTTCAAAACGCCAAGAAGTGATTTAGTTCGTTTCTAATGTAAGCTTAACTGTGAAGCCTATGAATGTCCTTGATACTTCTTAATTCTCAGTTCTCAAGTTCTCGTTCGTTATAAGTATAGCTTGATAATAAACATTTTTGCCCATATATGTCTTCGTAAAACAGTGTGGGTAGAAGAAAGAAATCGCCAATTAATTACATTAATTATTAAAGCATTATTTTACGTCATAGATAGAAAGAATATACTTCGAATTGATTCTTGTGGAAAAATAATTAATTTCTTTTGCATTTTTACTCTAAATCAATGTAATCTGTTGATAAAAATGTAGCTAAGGAGAAGAAAAATTAAGACTAGTAACAACAAATCAACCGGTATTATGCAGACTGATATCGTTACCGAAAATGTCAAATTATAATTTAAAACATTTTAAAACAATCTTCATAGCCTTTTTCCTTTTCATTTCATCTGAGGGTTACCATTAATATCTATTGAGATATTGAGAGAGCTTCTTAATTAGTAATAGAATAGTAACACCTGCGTGTCACATTTATTCATGATGCGTTAGTAAAACCCTTTTCGTTTTTATTTTTAGCAGAGGTTAGCGATATTTAAGTTAAATAGCTTTAGCTTGGTTTCTAAAAAGATATTTTCTCTTACGTGACTAAAACTTACATGCACCATAAAACATCAGCCATCTTGTTTCATATAGAAACTCGTAAAACAGAAATTTTATAAAAAAACCTCTCTCACCAACTCTAAACTTAAGTACTACCTTTATCTGTCGTAAAAATGATCCGCCCTGACTAAGACTAAATCCTTATTCATGAAATAGGTACATAGCAATAGTATGCTAATGAGGTAACATAACTGGATTTATTTTAGCTGCACCAAATCAGAGTCAGATCCATGATGCATGAATCCTAAAGATTCTTGTTGATCGTGTTGATCTCACTATATATCTCAGCTTCGTTAATTCGTTTCGTAGTTGTACTACACAGTTATAACTATATAACTCTTAACTCTGCCTTATCTTCATAATCGAAAATGAATATTATGTCGTGATTATTCTATTCTGTTAGTTATGTTGTATGCTCTTAGATACTAAAATCTTTACAAGGAAAAATAACGTGTCAAATCGAGAGTCAAAAGCAAAACTGCACCAAAGACTTGAACTTTGATTTTATCATTCAAATCTTGGCAATTAAGTAATGACATTAACAAAATAATTTGTTTAAAAAAACTATAAAACAAAGGAGCTAAACTTAAAAACAAATAAAAAAACATACATCTGCTATCTGCAAATTGCAATGCATCGATCATCTATTGTATTCCCAAAGGGTGACTTTGCACTCGAATGAAGTGAGTGTCGCAACCTAAGTTACATGTTAATATGCAACTGAGCTAACTAGTTGATTGCCAATTTTCTCATCATCTTAAATATATCGCACACACTTTATCGAGCGATACTAGCACAAAACAGCATAACATTTTTTTTCTGGCTGCTAACTTTTTATTATCTAACTTAAAACTACCATTTGATCTCAAGCTAAACAACCTCGTTGTTTGGTTTATGGTTTGCAGTATAATAAATACTTAAAAAACCTTTGTTAAACGCTACATGTACGTACGGCTAGGTTATATATAATGCTACATGATTACTTTATCACATAACTTAACTTGATAATAATATTCTTACCTTCCCGTTAATTTTCACACGGTTCGTTTGAATGAGAATATAAGAATTAAGAAGACAAAAGCTGAAAACGATTACTTTTACATGCTATGATTTCATTTTGTAGTTGGGTAAGATATAGTTAAGTTTACTGTTTTGCAATGCAACTGCAATCCAATATTTATTCTTTAGTAGTGCCTTAGGCCAGGGACTATTTTTATATAGTAAAATTCAGACATAAACAAAGTATAAAGAATGGGTTCAATCTAATCATACCAACTTTGAGTTAGGATTGCTGTTGTTTTTAAGTATAAAATGAAGTCTGCTCTAGTTCTAGTTTTTTTTTCTCTTTTAAAATGTCTTTCAGATGGAAAATTACAGCGTCAAAGGATTTTTAAGAAAAAAATATCAGAGTTTAACACATGGATCTGATCCAAACTACAACTACGTAGCCATATTGCGCACGATTTATAATGTAAACCTGTCCCAAGAAACCACTGCTATGCTCAATATAGTTTTATAAATTATCATCTAAATGGCCATCATCTCTGAAAAACTAAATAACTCAACTTTCAAACGTAACCTTACAAAACACAAAAGGTAATACATAACACTATTATTTGAGCGCATTTTTGACTTAATAATATTCAGTTAAATACTACCTAATCGTGTTGAGCTCGACTTGCTCGACCGACAAGCAATGCCTAATTTTATTTAACTAAAAATTATGCCTAATGGCTTAATAATGGCAATGGCTTAACCTTGTTTATGGCTTTAATATCATCATTAGGACTTTAGGACTAGGGTATCTATATCTACTAAACAACAAAATGCTGATTTTGTAGAGTACTTTAAAATTCCATTGATTTCTTCATATGAAAACCTCACTGACAAAGTGACAAATAATGCAATTTGTTCTAAACCAAAATTGGGCTAGTTACGCTTGAAATTCAAAGTAATTTTTTCTCTTTTATTCCCTCAAATCCCGAATTTTCTTTGAAAAAATAATTAGTGTTAAAGAATTCTCCTTCGTCAGTGTTCTTAAATCAGAAACACGAACATCCCAAAGCTTATTTAGTGAATTTTTGAGAATTCTTAACAGCTACGCAACACTACTCATCGCATCGCTTCATGCAAAGCTGCGTTATACTTTTGTGATCGAATTCGAATTGTTAAGGAATTAGATTGGAATCTCTTATTTTCACTTGCACTTCTTGGCATACTATTCTGATTTCTGATTATTTTCTCATACCTAAAATACACACATTCCCCATTAATACCATACCATAATATATAGAAAATGGCAATAATGCGACACAAATAACCTCTTAATTTGCATCTACAACACTGCTACAAAAGCTATTAACGCTGTTGTGCATTTAGACATCGACATCTGCAATTTGGCTTCACCAAATCATACTAGTACTTACACACTTACACTAAAGAGAAGTTAATCTATTTATATTAAAACGCAAGAAGTTGAAAATCAGGTTGCATCGCATCATCACGACTTGCATATGCATACTTGCATGCTTCAAAGAATTTTATTTAACTTCACTAATTTCTTTGCTTTACACACTAACCTAATAAACAAGAAACAACGCAATGCATCGCAATCATCGCATCACATTGCAGTACCACATACACTAGTACACTACTTACTGTAGTAACATGTAATTTACAGATAAACAAGAAGAAAAACCACTTTTATTCTTCCGTATTGTTTATATTTTCGATTCTTTAACGAGTAATTTACTATGCATCTCAACTCAAACCATTTAAAAATATTAATTGGATTTCAATGCGAAAATAAAATATTAAAAATATCAAGTACAAGTTAGCAGGAAACACAAGAAGCTATCGCACAGCCAAGTCGCTAGTCGACTTCACATTCACACCGATTTATGCAATACCGATGCAAATTACTTTTACATGAAATAGTTTTTCTTTTACATTTACAACATATGCGTGATTTGATGGGTCTAGTCTACAGGTCTACAGCTACACTACAGAATACTTATAGTCTAGTCTAGTGATAAATAAGCTCCATTTTATTTCAGTTGACGCTGCGGTTGCCGCATGCCGGTCCGAATATAATATTCAGTGGGATGTATTAGGTTGATAATTCATATTTGAATATATGTAATATCTGACATTGACAAGACAAACAGATGTGACAGCTTATCTTTCGTTAATGCACATATTTGTTTTGTACTATGAACTCTGATCTCGTTCAAGTCAGAAACTCGAGCTCGAGAACTCGACCTCTAGCTTGCGAATAATACTAAAAATTTACACTTAGAAAGAAACAAAGATAATGCGAAATTAGTAAATTCAATATTGATATTGATATTGAATCCCTCCCTGAACATTAGAAATCTACCTTTTACTGCTTCCAATTCCCAAAGAAATATTTTAACCTTTATTACGGTCCTACTCGTTTCCGTTTTCGAGATATAATAAAATAAAATAATATCATCAGTTTCATCAGCATTTCATAAATACAATAAAACTAATTGCACTGACTTGTACATTAACTAATCTCGAACTTTCAGATTTCATACAAGAATGTACGTGAATAAACGTACTTTCAATCTCTATCAATTTAAATACACACCTTCAACCTTACTAATTTCATTATTAACTTCCAAAACATCTAATCTAAATATCAAATTAGGGTCGAAAATATCAAATAATAGTAGCAGTTATCTACTGGGATGCTTGAAATTAAATTGCCATCGAATCAAGCAAGTTTCGTTTCAGGAATTAGGATGCTGAGCTAAATTGCTTTTAATGCAGTAGTAACCTTCTAAGACACGACCACAAAAAAGCTGTCCTTGAGGAAACTGGAAAACGCAGTCAAGTCAAGCCACCACCATACGAAAAAAATTGGTCTCGGATTTATTTCATTCTCGAGATCCCAGTAGATACTTTCTGGATTCGGGATGGCCTAGTCGACTCCCGAGAAAGGAGGATTCCACTTACACTTCACATAACTGTGCATCGATTTTCTCGGCTCCATATTACACACCTGATTTCACTTGGCTAGTTCTGACTGGAATATACGACAAGGACAAGATTATGTTTCGAGAATTGGGACGTTTAGGGTTTAGGACTGGAATTGACAGTTGAAGGCCGACATTTCTAGATATAGCTTTTTGCTGAATGGATCGATGATGAATTTCTTTCTCAATGCAAATTACTTTTCTGAATTACCTTTCCAGTAGTAGTAGTAAGTAATGAAAATGAATAAATCTTCAATCGATCATAGTATTATGTATCATCATGCCAAGCAGTTCATAGTCATAGTCATATAGTCCAAATAAGAAATTCAATTCAAACCATAGTAAGTCAAAAAATGTTAGCTTGAAAGTCATGTCTGTAGGCCATAAAACTGTTCCAATCCAATACCTAATAGAAATTTTCGATGTGTAATAGGAGCTAACTTCACTGGTACATTGGTTTCTCATTACTTAAAAACAATCGTCAATCGAAAAATGCCAAGAAAATGAGACATTAATCTAACTGGGATAAAATATTTTCAGCTCAGTAACTCAGTACAGTATTTTTGTATATTATATTTATTTTTAAGGATATACTTACTAATTATATTTTATATTTATATCACGATCCAAAATAATTATAATTCATAACTTAAACTTAATACTTAATAATATACTTCTGTAAAAAGTTGGCCAGATGAAACACGCAAAGAGAATTTGAATTTAATTTGGTAGTTAATCAATTCGAATGAATGTGTCAACCGTTCTTTGCAAAAAACAGTTGACACCTGACACATTGACAGAACAGAGGTTAAAAACATTATTCCCATTTTCAAGTCTACTGAAAACTTCTAATTCTAATCCTAGTTAAAAATTTAATTTCATCGTTCACTATTCAGTACTATAATTTACTAATAAAACTACCTATTCCTAATCCTAGGCCTAACTCGTTGCCGTTGTTCGGTTGCTCTCAGTTTGCAGATGATGAAGTAAAAATTAGTTAATTAGTACTTACACTTACTCACTAACAGTTTGAAATTATTAAGATTTTGATTTTCTCTGAGTGACTGATCTCCTTCAATAAACCTTAAATACATACAATTAACTTATATTTAAAAAGCAAATTAATACTTAACAGACTTAACTAAATAAACCAATCAATTTGAGTCAATAAAGAGATAATTATTTGATTCCTCAACTGATTTTCAACTAATTTATGCACTAATTCTTAATGTACCAGTTGCAGTTTTGTAAATATTCTGAGCATAGAACCCTCCTACCTCCTTGAAATTTTCTTTTCATTATGATTATACATACATGAATGACTGAAAGAATATAGTGTGTGCAGTAATAAATAGAATAAACAATAATTATTATCAAATTGAAAAGGCCTAACCTGTTTACGCGTTCAATTTCAATCCCCTTAAACTGTAGTAAATAAAATAAAATCACAATACAAGGGATATGACATGACTCACTGCATTTTCATTCCAAAAACTATCTAATCTTTAGATACACAAAGATAAGATAACTAACTATACTAACTACAAACAACCTTATTGAATAACAACTCATGCCCCCACTTGAGGTTTTATTACACGCAGACATATCCGGCTTTCAAAAAATAATTCGACATACACAAACAGTCTAAAATTTAACTTTATATACATCACACAAAGCAGGAATAGCATATTTGCAGTTTGCAGAAGTCTGAAGTCTAATTGAAAGATAGTTCCGCATTACAAACTCGGCGAAAAAAATCGTGACCACGTATAATAAATGTGTTGTGATTTACGTGCTTATGAACCGCACAACTTATATTTTTATTATCATTATTGTACACACACATAATTTCAAGAGAAACGCTTAACTAACTACAAGAAGTATGCTGCTGGGATGACCATTTTTTTATTATTCTTTCTAACTTAATTTTTTGTCTTCAATTTCATTTCTACTACTCAACTCAACTCACACAATCGCAATAATATTTGTTTTAACTTAATAAGTTAAATATAAAAATATAATTCTATTGTCTACGTCAACTCCCTGATTTAACTTTGGTCAAGGTTTTTCTAATCTAAAACAATTAAGTTATGCATCCTCGCTGCTCGCATCTTAACTACGTTAATAATATTATCAAGCTTCGGTGCGTCATCAGCATTCCCTTTATGCCCTATTGACTTTACTGCTAAAAAGTCACTAAGTCAGCCCTTTTTATTTTTGTCTATTGTAAAACAAAACAGAGATTTCAGAGTACAGAGTATTACGTATTAGAGATGGGAGGGATAGATCTACCTAACTGTCGAGAAAGAAAAACTGGGCTAGTGTCCTTCGGTGAGAAGAGAAATGGAATGGGAAATCAATTTACCATCGTTTATCAATAAACTTCAGTAATACTAACTTAACTTGCGAGTTGCGACCTTGTTTATCTCTTCACAACTTCTTAAATCAATGAATTGCACCCAATTTTACTGCATGTTAAATCTTTAATGTTAGATATCTTGAGTCATCATGAGTGGCTTTCTTTTACTCATGAAAGCTTGTTTTATAATTATAAATTTTATAATAAAGTGCCCATGGATGTATTTAAAAAATAAAATTATCAGCCTTGCATTTCCTGTTTGCATATTGTTCATACAAAATCCAGACAACATAAATAATGAATCTACAGCCAATCAATCCCCTGCAAAATTATCCTTACCTATAAAGTTGTATATAAATATAAGTAATCGATCTCGATCCGATATAATCCAGAGTTAAATCATTTCATGTCTTTTCTTTCATTCCATCAATTCTATATTCTATCGTCACCGTCACTATCGGAAGGTCACAAAAATCGTCTAACATTCTATGCCATCAATTTTATCCGATTTATCAGAAAAATGTTGATGTGGTGGATGGTGAATATGATTAATGTTAATTTTTATGGAAGTTATTAGTATTCTATTTAAATTAGCATTAGCGATGCGGAGAATTCATATCCTTCGGCTTATTACTTATTAGTATTAGGATTAAGATCAAGACAGTATACTTTCACTTGATATTATAAATTCTAAAATATTTAATTAGTACGCGCAGCACCTTTGCAATTGCATCCATACCTCATACGTGACCTTGATCATCCTGACCTGACACTAAATGACGAACGATGAGATGCAAAAAACCGTTATGTAATATAACCTGACAGCGACAGGTTGACACAGGATATAGAATATGAAATCAATGACCAAAAAACATGAAGCAACCTACAAAGTTTTACTATCACCAGTTACCAGGACTAGCACCTTCACCTTAGTCCAACAGTCCAAGTAGTCTAACTTTGAACTTGGTCTAGGTCTAAGTGTCGCTCAAAAACGGACACAGCCAAGAGCAAAGAGCACAAAGCCATATATTAATATTTTATTGAATATTTAAATTAGAGATTAATATTAAAAATAATGAAGAGTGAAGAGTGAGTATGGCAATGGCCCATGTTTTAAAAACGTCATATTTAAATTTTGCAATTTTGGACTTACCGACAGACGACAGACTGTTACAACAGCAACAACTCTCTTTACTTGACCTCTTAATCCTCTTCAGTTTTCGTCAGCTAAGTATTAACTGACTTTATCTTAATAAATACTATTCTTTGTCACTCACAGTAACATCCACTATCATCTGTTTCGTAAATTAAGAACTTTCTTCTTCTTTCCAACAACTGTAGGTAGAGTATTAGACTAACTTACTAAACTTACAGTTATTATATACTAAAGCACTAGAATACAAATTTTAAATTTGATATTCCACTTAGTTCACAACATTTTAAACTATAGTATGCAGTACAAAACACAAAAACAATCCGAGCCCACCAGCTGCGGTGACGGAGTGTATTAAGTGTTGCTGCTAGACCGATTTGTTTGAGGCACTCTCCTGGCACTCGCACTCGGGGAGGTAGGTGATAGCAAAATTCAAAATTCGAAATATATAAACCTCAGGCTTGCATCAAGAACTCTGTCTGATTGTGCACGTGCTACTGCCAACTTCGGAACATTCTACCGTTTTTATGTCTTCGTGTCCAGGTCCTGGTGGTGTCCTAGGTAGGTCCTACTGACTTTAATTTATCTGTAATTCTGTAATTGATAATACATAACAATTCACAATTTAAATCTCAATTTAATTATTTTTGTCCGATATATCTTGAGGATCAAAGATGAAGTTGTCAAATACGCTTAATTTAATTACGAATACTTACTTTGAAATGAAGTGCTTTACAGTTTGTTTTGCTGTTTGCAATAAAAAAACAGGTCACAAGTACACTTCCATCTCCATCCTTCCCTTTATCCCTTTCACCTTTGTGTAATAATTTGTAATTTATTAAAACCAAAGAAGCTTGTCCTTATTTTTTCTTTTTCTGAAATCGACGGCCACCACTTTTCACGGAAACTTTTCACCAAGACACAAACTAAAGATAAAAAGAAACAAAATCCTAAAACAAAAGTATTTTCTTTGTGGTAATAATAATTTCTAGAACAAAAGCAGCAGCAGCACACCACAGCAGCAGAGTAGTTAGTCACTTCTCCTTACTTCACTACTACCAGAAAGGCTGTCGTCAGTCTACTTTTGCATTCTGGGACACGACACAAAAACTAGCGTAGAAAGAACGTATATAGCAGTAGTAGCAACACATTTTTTATTCACTATCATTGAATTATATTGAGAGTATAAGTACGTAGTGCGGAAATGTACATGTAGTCCATACTACTCCGTAGATATCATTTCAACATACAAAACTACACGAAGAAGGATAAGAAAGAACTGTACAGTACAGAGACTCGACTGCATACACTTTTTACCTTTGCTATACAAAAACAAGGATATAATACGAGTAGGAAGATCGAAGGTGTACTAAAAAACTAAAATCGCATGCGGAGAGGCGGTCCTAAAAGGCAAATCGTACATAAATTCTGAACAAGATTTTCATAGATATTTAAATGTCCAAAATTAAAACAAATAATTCAATAGCAATCCTATTTCGGTCGCGTGTTGCGTTGATGATTTGAATTGGCAATATTGGCAGATTTGTACGCTATGCTGTCACCCAGTCCGTTTGTAATAGTGGACTGGGTCTTGTATATGCTAGTAAAATGTAGGAAAAAAACATTTATTTAATCTTTCATCTTCATTATCTTCATTCAATGCAAAAATTGAAAGAAAAACTGAATTACACTTAAAGCTGTTTTTTTTATTATTTTGCTTTTTCAATAAAAATTACGATAAAATAAATTCTTCTAAATCATTGTGCATCTCTAATTTTAAAAGTTTGCAGAATTAAGCGGACTTCAGCCCTTCAGCCGATTTCGTATTTCGATTTCCAGAACAGGCAAAATCTTCTAAGAACTGATGTTAGATAGCTATTTTATTTTAAAGATTATTGCATAAGCTTTTTTGGCACATGCAATAATAAGTTTATATCTTGGAATGCCAGCATAGTTCACGTTGACTTGAAAAAATGATGAAAGTAGTTGGGACTGTTAGAAACAAAT
>JAQGAA010002193.1:0-13279 GCA_034696425.1 Isotoma viridis | reverse complement strand
CAATGAAGAACTAAGAACCTATTTCATTATTATGCCCTTATCATACTTACACTCTATTTCACAAAACATTTCTTTTAGAGAGTGTACGCGGATATACAAAAGATCAGATATAATTTGGAGTGCAGGTGGTACAATACATTTAAAAATAAAGTCACCAGAAGAATTTTTGAATCACTTCAATTATAAAAAAATATTTTTTGTTTTATATTTATTTTATTTTATTCAGAATGTCAACGTTTAGAAGCACTTCCATTTTATGGAATAGTTTCTGTTATGACATTATGAAATGAAAACGTGATTATGCCAAAGATAAAATCGATATTCATGTTTCCGGACCCATTGAATCAACAGAAATGAAAGTATTGTTACGTGATTTTATTGTTGAAGAGGACTTTTCTGTTACAAAATAACAATTATCTCAAGTTTTTTTCATGCGCATTTATTTATCTGATTTCATTCCTTTGATTCTAAAAAATTATCTTAACTACATGTTGAAAGTTTTGTTTCTATTTTATCAAATTTAATTTAAAAAATCAAACAATTAATTAGAAACTAGAAAATATAAATGTGAGCCCTTTTTACCAATGTTAGGCTACACACAGACATAATAAATATAGCATATTTTTTAATATTGTTAAAATTAGTTTAGAAAATCATATGAGCAGCCATTTTTTAAACTAAGGACAACAGTATTATTACAATTGAAAAATCACAATACTATTGCCTTATAATAGCTTATTATCAGTAGTAGTGATATAACTTTAATTCAACTTCAAAAGTACTAAAATTGTATATAACTTAAAAACTTGTAAAGTACAGTTAGGGTCATTTGAATTAATACTTTAATGAAATTTGTATATATCACCGTTTACTTTTAGTTTATATGTTTCAGGATTATTTAAAACTCCAATTTTCGTATAGGTATAATTATTTTGGTTAAAGTTATAATTAAGTAAAGTAAATAAACTTTTGTGTTTTTAGAGTTACTAATTGGCTGTGGATCCATAACTTAATTATTTTTAAATGCATTAACATAATGATATCAACCTTTTTAAGTCATTTAATTTTTCCAAATATTTTTCTATAGACGGATAAGTAGTTTGAGACATTACAAAGATAGCGTAATTTGTGACAAAATACAGTACTTATAATTTTTGTTATTTCTAAATCCCTTGAAATCATTACTTGTTAGTTGTCAAAGTCTACACTGACAACTTGCGGTTGCCTACTTATTAGTCGGATCAAGATTAACAACAATACACGATAAAAGTAAAAAATAATTTCCCAGAAGGTTCGGATGTACTCCAGGAATGAGCACCATACAGAAAGTTTTATAAAATGTGAAAAAACTTTTATAGTTTAATGAGTGGGTTCGGGAAGGATTAATACAAACAAACAAAAATTAAATGACCAGTAGTTTGTGTAAACCAAGCAATATTTAATTTTGAGAAATAATTAAAATTCCAAACGTATAGATTCGAATAGAATTTACAATGTCTAAAACAATTTCAGACATTGATTTAAAGCTAAATCAAATAGATAAAGTAACACAAGAAGTGAATGAGATTTCATATGAATGGAAAGAAAGATTTCACAAAAAGTTAAAATGACTGTAGAAAATATTAAAATAGTATCTCCAGTAGAAGAAGTAAAGAACCACCCATTGTTGAATGATGTTGTAAGTTAATATAACTTAAGTGATTGTTTTAATTTTAATATTTATATTTTTTTCCAATCTTACATTGTTTTCTTAATTTACAGACTGTAAAAGAAATTCGTTCCTATTTAGACACACCTGAGAGAAGATTCATTCTCAACACTCATGATTATGAGACAGGTTTGTAAAAAATGGATGGAACATATAACTACTAGAATTTTAAATCGGATCAAATTACAATTACCTTCAATTGGGGATTTTGGCTATCAATCTATTCCATCGCCGGTAAACAGTATAGAAAATTTGTACTCTTTAATCAATAAGGGTTCAAAAATACATTTATAATAAGTTGATCATGAATTTGGTAAAGGACAAGGATTTGAAAACAAATTACAGTTTTGGGACATTCCGATGAACTTTATCCAGACATATGGAAACAAATTGATTCAATTATCATTAAAAAATATGAACGTTGAAGAACGTGTTATTCTATCACTACTTTATAACAATACCCCCAGCTTAAAGTTCCTTCATTTGTGTAACATTACTGTTAACCAATTCAAAAAAGTCGAGGATCAAGATTTTGTAGATTAACTTCCAGATTACCATCTCACTCTACCAAATTTCTTCTTCCAAACTTGAAAAATCTCTATATACAGTGTACTGTATTTTCCAATGATGACTATAAAAGCGCATCAAAGGCTGGACTGAAAATTCTACAACAAGCACAAAATTCAAATTATTTTGAATTGTCCTTTTCGTCTTTTGACCAACACTTTTTTGGAATTTGATGTCTTTGAATAAGGAAATTTTTATTAATTTGGATAAATTAGTTTTGATAGACTTGAAACCTTTAGTAATTCCGTTCCTCAATCAGTTTGACTTTTCAAATCTTAAAGAATTGAAAATTGTTACTTCAGGAAAACGTTGTTGTGGATCCTGGCTAGAAACTTTAAGCCATAAGTTGGAGAAACTCCACATGCACACAAACGTTGTTGATTTTATAAATGACCAAGTGATATTTATTCCGGAAATGTCTAATTTGAAAATTTTCATATATTCATTTTGTAAATGGCATCTATCTATACCCTCAATATATGGCACAGTTCCAAATGCTTACACAGCTCGAAGCATCATTCTATCAATGCCAGATTTAAAAGTTCTCCGTTTTAAGCAATATAATCAAGTAGGTGGTGTATTACCAACTGATGATAAATTGTGCACCGAGGGAAAATGCAGTCATGCTGAAGAATTCCTTTGTACTGATGGACTATATCTTCTTCCTGTTCATTCAAATTTGGAAGAATTTGATATTTATTGCTGTATACAAAATCCAGGATTGGTACACACTGTGACATGTTTGTTCACAGATATTCGGTTTTTATCATGTTGGATTTATTCTTAGAATCAAGCGTCTAAATCTTCAATTGAGTAAATCAGTTTCTGATTTTTGACTTGCAATTAAAACGAATATAGACAATTTTAAAAGTAACTTGTTATATCAAGTTAACTAATTGAGTTTGATGAGTAGCTAACATTTAATTTTGAGTCATTTAGGCTTGAAGGAGTTGGTTTTGGTCAAGTCATCTAGTCCTTTCTATAGCAAAACAGCGTATGTGATAAGTAATGTACATTTAGCACATACAGGTTTTGCCGAATGCAATTCACTCGAAATTCTAACTTTCAGGAACATACAAGTAAGTAATGAATAATTAAATTTAAATTTTGATGTGTTTAACAAGTATTCATAAATTTTGGTAACAGGTCGACTACATCAACTTCCAGCTTTTACAAAAGGAACTGTTAAAAAGCAAGCCAAAGTTATCTAAAAATCAATTTTGATAAGAAGTGGAGTAGAAGTAAGTTATTATAATTGTACTTGAATTAAAACCAGAAACATTAAATTATTGTTGGTTACATTTCATTTTCATATTAATTACTAAACTGAAATCATTATGCAAACAATGAATTAGTACATTCAACAATTATTCTTCTTCGTTGTTACTGTGAATTAACTTTGCTTATTAAGTATGAACTAATTTTGTAACTAAATTTTTTTTTTTCGAATTTGTTCAAAGTTTTAGTTGGTTTAAAAATTTAGTTTGTCGTGGTAATGGTATAAGATTAAGCTAAAACACACATTATCGAGTAATCATTGTAGAAAGCATAATATATGAATTCACTTACAAATCTCTGATAACATGAACTTTATCTATCTCTGTTTCAAATTAAACTGTATTACAATCAACTTGTATAGTTAACACAATTAATTGTCTTAAATAAAACATTATAAATATAGAATATGAGTAAATAGTGATCAAATAAATAGATACCATAATGTTTTAATTATATCCATAAACACCATATGTTTGATACATGGGCGGTCCTGTTTATTTAAACTTTGACATATCAAATTACTCACTCAGTTAAGCAGTAGGTTCAACTTAAAGTAACATATTTAATGTTCAGTTTATAATAAATTGTTATGACAGGTTACAACCACATTTTGTAATGCATATTTTACTATAATTTTTTAATCTTGTTTTAATACGTTAGTAACTTTTAAATCTCAGAGCATACTTTAGTAACTTTTCCTAAAAAAACAGATAAACCAATTACATACAAAACTTACATTTGTAGTATGACAGTGACCAACCTTGCTAAAATATGACATGATTTAAATCTTTTGTCCGATGTAACACAGACGCACATTTATCTCGGCCATAGGAAAGACTCTGAAATTGATTTAATTACCCTAAATCTTTTATTTCTAGAATCAGACAATACATCATTAGACACTCAGCAAATTAGACAATGAGAACAGTAAATAAATAAACAATTAGCACTGCGTAGCAATATTTTCTTTTGACAAATATAGATAATTGGTTCGAATGTCATATAGTATTATATTGAAGAACTATCGTACTGATTCATTCATAATGCCAGATTTATTATATTGCGATGCCATTTGTACTTTCATAAAATTTAAAATATAAATTTTTTGACAATTTTAAAATAATAGCTGAAACATCAAAAGTCTAGACAAATTAGAAAAAACAAAAAACGAATATTAATTATTTACTAAAAGCATAAATTCAATTTTTTTAGTGAAACGCATTTGGCGGAAGGCAGTTTACGTACAGTTAGATTAATTCATAATATAATGAGCTAATAGAATGGTTTAATGTTAATATGGTTTATAAAGAACTTAGGAAGGTAGGTAACTGGAGGTTCGGACTTCATATGAGTAAAACAACTAATACCTTCACAATGGTTCTTATTCTTTGTGAGAGTTAAAGTCAATAGACGGACACAAAAAAAATTACCTTCCATGAATATTTTTCCTACAAATATTTTAAGTAAAAAAACCACATTAGATTAAGAAGTGTATAAATAAACGGCTTTTGTATTCAATCAACGTGGAAGAAGAGGAATAGTCCCGGTCATTTAGAAATATTTAAATATACTTCCAGTATAGAGAATAAGTTAACAATCAATGAGTTCTAAAAAAAATTAAAAACTCATCATCAAATCCTATCATAGATGCACTCCAGGGAAATTTAGGTAACGTAGTAAGTCATAGCTTATTGCTAAAAGGAGTACGTCGTCACTTTATGCACTCCTCATTTAGAGGAATTATAGGAACAATGGGAAAGATATGAGCAGAACCAATTACAAAAAAATATCCCAGTTATTCATAGGATAAAAAGAAGGCGGAACTTCTTAATCAGTTGTACAATTTCAATACACGGTCGTGCCAAAGAGGAATCACAGAAAACTGCACAACATGGATCTAATTTCATTCAAGTATAAGGAATTCTTTAGTTCTTACTCCTTACATGAGTATTATAAAAGACTAGCCTTCGTGCGCGACCGATGGTCGCATTTAAATTGAAAAAGGTAATTAATATAGTAAAAAAGAATCAAGGAGTTTCTCGCGACCAGCAATCAAGGAATTTTTCTTGACCAGCCACCCAGGATTTTTTGGCAATTAGCGACCAGGGAATTACTAGGCGATTAGCGAGCAAGGAATTTTTTGCCGATTAACAACCAAGAAATTTTTTGGTGGTTAGCGACTAAGGAGTTTTTCGCAGCCATTGACCAATGGTTTTTTTGGCAATTAGCGACCAAGGAATTTTTTACCGATTAACAACCAAGAAATTTTTTGGTGGTTAGCGACCAAGCAATTTTTTGCGACCAGTAACAAAGGGTTTTTTTGGCAATTAGCGACCTAGGAATTTTTAGACAATTAGCGACAAAGGCAGTTTTCGGTGATTAGCGACCAAGGATTTTTTTTGGCGATTAACAATCAAGAAATTTTTTGGCCGTTACCGACCAAGATATTTTTTGCTATTAGCGACCTAGAATTATTTTCTAATTATCGACCAATGAATTTTTTCTCAATTAGTTACCACGGAATTATGTTCCGATTAGGGAACAAGGAACACAAAGAAAATTTTTCGCTATTCGCGACCTAGGAATTTCTATAAATAAAGGATTTCAATGTGCTTATCATATCCAAAATCAGTTAAATGATAAGCCTCAAATCGACAAATGAATAGTGCTATTTGTTTTAAAAAAATCTTCTAAGCCAGGGTTTTTAATTTGAAGAAAATCGTTGTATAAGGATTTCAATATGTTTATAAAATTTGAAATTATTTGACAGATAAGCTTTAAATCGAAAAATGGGTAAAATGTCATTATATTGCATTATTATACTACATATAGTTTAATAATACTTTCTTTATATGGATCAAAGAGAGAGAGAGATAAAGAGAATAGTAGTAGTAGCAGCAGTAGGATTTGGGTAATTGGGCTCACGTACGGACATTGAGTTTTATGATATAAAGATTTTAATTTAGACAACACTAAGTCAGTTAAGATAATCAGAAATTGTTTGCTTTCTCTCATAGCCAAGAACGAAAATGAAGAGGTTACCCATTAAAATGTAATTGTTGAATTAAAAGACAAAATTATAATCTTGATTTTTCAATTTTCAATATATGAAACTTTTATTTTGATTTCTTGTAAAAACCTCTATGAACATGAAGTGTAGTTTATAACTCCAATAACAACAATCAAGAACCATAAAAAATGTTCCAATTAATTAAAAAAATACCTAAATTTTCTAAATTTCTTGTGAAGTATACATTTAAAAACTCGACAACAACTGTCTATTTGTATTTTAATATTATTAAGAAATGTCTATTTGTCTACCCTTGGTAAGAATTTTCCAATGCCTTAGGATTGTATAAAACATGAAACTCTACCGTCACCATTGTATATGTCCTATTGTATAAGGACTTTTCTTGTAAAAATTTCTGTTTAATACAATTTGTCCAAATTCTTTCTATTCCATACAACCCCCGTAATGTTCTTTTCATAGCTATGCCAGATTCCCCATGATGATTTCACATAAGGATGTACTCCAAGTTCGAAATAATTCATATTACGTTGCAAGAGCAAAATATTTCAAAAGTAAGACCAGTAAAGGATAGAAAAGTGCATGAGCTAGTTAAAAACAAAGTACAGTGAACTCAACCCATTAAACGTCCATATCTTAGTAAAAGGCAGGACACTGAATTGTTTTCCTAAAAATATAAACAATGTGTTAGTATTTACAACTCACCAATAATAAAAATAGGTATAATATAAACTCATTAGCTTCCAAAAATTACATGGGTGTGAACTTTGACCTCGTGGAGAAGAAGCAAAAGTGGAAATTTAAAATAAGGTGTTAGCCTGAGCCTAATGCCTAAATATTGATGCTGTCCGTCTATCATTCAGGCTGTACGTCTTTATGATGATAACTCAATAACGTTTTGCCCGTTTCAAATTTAATTTTGCACACATGTGATTCTGGTAAAAAGTTAGGAACCGAGTTTGAACATGGGCAGGGTGGGCCAAGTTCTGCACCTTTTGGGTCAATAAACACCCACCGAAGTCATGAAAAATATTTTACATGACGGTTACATGTGGGAATACAGTATGTAACCAGGGTTAATTTTTATTTCTAAGCTGTTTTAGGGACCCAGTAGGGTGAACTCCTATAGATTTTGGAAACTCTTTGTGAACCGCTGAAATTTGGTATGTGGGTGGAAAATAGCATTTTAATAAATATTTTAATAAACATGTATAATAGATATTAGTTTATACTTTTACCCAATTATAACGATCCTAAAGTGTCACTCCAACCCGTTTTTCAATTTTTTGGTAAAAAACGGGAATTGGTAAAATTATACTTTGAGAAAGAGAAGCACCGTAGCCTCGCGCTAAGCGGAGTTGTACAGGTAGGATTTTTTGCATGTTACAGAATAGGGAAATATGTTCATCTCACTCAATTTTATTCTCCAAGTACGGAGAAGGTAGAAAGAATCGCTGTTTTTTGTATTTCCTTGAGATATATAAAAGGAAAAAAAGTCTTCTTAGTGAATTTATTAATTTATCAGGATTCAGTCTCATGCTTCAGAGTTGATACTACGTATTACTTTTTCTCATTTCAATTGAGAATTTGACTGATTCGTTTGTTTATTGTTGTTAATTTTAATAATTGAGTCTATAACTAAATGTATCTGATCTTGATTTTAAAAAGTATTATTTCACATCAATACATACTATTTATGATCAAAATCAATACACTTTTTGTTTCATAGTGGTAGTTTACGCATAGTTTGAATTTTTATTTATCTCTAAATTAGCTTCAGAGCTAAGCGTTAAATAATACAAAGTTAAATATAAAAGTTAATAACTAAATGGTGTAACGTTTCATTTTTAATGTGTTTTATAATTAAGGATTGCATACCCTGTGTTAACCGGTGGAATAATAAGTCTCAGATTTAATAGGAAATCACTTTTATGTTTCAGGAAATCAATTATACGTTTCCTTAATGCTTGACTACATCTATCAAAACTTATGAACCTATTCAAATTTGCATAATTAATTTTTGTGCAACATAAAATTACATTTGGAATTTGGATTGACACGCGGTGTCTTAGACTTTAGGCATGGCGATGCTGATTACACATGTGTAGTACACCGTAGTCACTTTGTCAACGTTGGAGTAATTGCATTCATGAAAGTAAACATCAAAAGATTATTAATTCTTTGATCTGGTGTTGTTATGAATGTCAATACGTTTACCGAATGCCTGACTGAAACATAAAAATTAACCGAAATATGTTAGTTGTAAGTTTAACCCAAATCTGTTTTAGAATGGATCAAATTGAATAAAATGGACTTAAACCAAGGCAAAACTAAGATATTATGTATAGGTGGACCTAACGTACTAGATAAGTTAAACCACCTTGTAATTAATTTTGACAACTACCCTATTCAAATTTAAAACAAGAGTCTTTAAAAATTCGTGGTATATTTATTGATGATAATTTGAGTTAGACTGTGCATACACAGCCCGTTTCTAAGAAATAGTCGGGTATTATTGCATCCGTATATCATCTAAGGGATGTTAATCAAAGCTTCCATGTTGTCGATTATAAACTACGCTTCTGTTGTATGACTTTCTATTTAAAAATAAATGATAAAGTAATATTCAAAATTATAACAAATACAGCGAAATACAGCGCAGTTTGTACTCAGAAGAAGATTTATTGATTTTATTGATGGAGATATATATGTTGTATGAAATTGGCTAATTTTCAAATATATTTACCAATTCCAACCACTAAAATTTGCCTCTAATATTATAAACTATGATTGTAATACTCTTGAACATTTTAATAATTACTTTATTACTGAAGCATTCAGCTCTCGAATAACAACAATCAACACCCATTACATATATACAAACTGTCAAGCACAGCGCATCTAAACTGTGGCAATTACTTCCTGAACTCCTATAAAATCCAGAAATATTATTCGCCTTATTTACAACTTCACTCTTTGAATTGTTAATTACTACACAAACAATTGAAATTCACCTCCATAATAATGATTTTACATGTGTAATTTATCTTGCATTGACTCAGTTTTTGCGAATTGTGTTTAATTTGTGACTTTGACTTGAAAAGGGGACCTTGCTCTATTACATACTATTTTAATTAAAAAAGATTAAATGTGGGTTTTTCATAATGCAATGCAATGCAATTTGTGGCTATCAATTAAATTGCATCAAATTACACATAGATTATATAATTGCACAGTTATTTGTAAAGGTCAATTATTGTTAAATGCTCGACTAACTATCACCGATAGCATGAGTTTCTAATTAAAAATCGTGTTGTTGAGGGTGCAGTTTTCTTAATGAGTCTATGATTTAATTGTATATTTTGCTCCACTTCTGATGATAATTATGATGAAATGAATATCTGTTCAATCCTATGAAACAGAATTGCTAAATAAATAAATTCCAGGATCAGTCCTCAGCAATTTAATAAATAACAACGTATTATTTAATATTCACTTAAATCAATAATTATATACACAGGAACAAATTACTTTAATTAATGGGTTTACTAACCACAACAATCAATCCAACTTGGGATTTTATTAATATTACTTTATAATAATCCGACTTGGGATATTTGAGTACTAGGAATAAATCAACGTGGATAAACTTTAAAGTCTAAAAGTGGTACTAGAGTTTTACTCTGACTTTTTCACTAAAACTAAAAATGTCTGTCTTTTTAGCAAGCTCACAAGATCATTCACTTAAACTGCCTTTTGACCAATCACAATTTACAATTTATTTTCAAGTTCACCTTCAAAAGAAACACCAACTAGTAGGATGACACAACATAAAAATACAATACACAATACAAAATAATGTCACCAATAAAACATACGGGAGTTTTTGCACTCCGTCTTCCCATACATAATATATAAATAAAAATCATATGAAAAACCACAAATCCTCCTTCGTACAACCACACATCATCATCTCGTACATGGATCTTGTTCCCTATACCTTATACTAAAAGATAGGTAAGTTGAAGTCTTTTGCGAACTTCCATTCAACTCTAATTCCTATCTTACACTAATATTTATGGGACACATAACAAACCCATCCTAACCATATATGGGCCATTGAATTTCTATTATTCCCGTTTTCCCCTATGACCTAGGGTCAAACTAACAATTTTAATGAATAGACAATCTATTATTCTATTATCTAAAAACATTAATTTATTTATAACTATTTTCATCCATCGGGAATAATTGCTGAAACTTACCCCACTAAAGTGCCGTATCGTCCCATCACCCCAGATTCCAAAATTCTACGTAGATTTACCAAACTTTGAAAGGGCACATCTTCGTGACCTTTTACCATGGAAACTTATAATTTCAATAACCTTGTAGTACTCAGTGAGTACTTTATTTCTATTAATAAAAATACAATTCAGATTTATAAATAACATTTCCACAAGAATTCAAAATTTGGACTTACGACGAAAAATCCTTAAAATTTCAAATTTTGAAATCTTATATTTTATGAAGTTTTGACATAAGGATCAAACAAAATACATACAAATATAGCTAATTACTTATATAAAATGATTAAACTAGAATTAGAATGATAAATGCTCAAAATCAGGAAATATAAGTTTCTAAAACTTAAGCATTTTTGACATCACATCTATCATCGCATACAATGAACCCAAATCAATCCATCACAAACAATATTATTCATTCGCTATTATTATGTTTTTTTTACTAAATTTACATGAAAAACGACAATTAATTTTCTACTTTCTGTGTAACATTGAATTCATATTTATGATCGATTAAATAAGTATTAAACACTACAGAAACACAAAAGTGATGTGCTCTTTCTTATTAAAAAACCATCCGTCAGATACAGCGTGTTAGTAGCAAAAAGCTATACATTGCATATTTTAATTGACTGTCTGATTCCGTGGATATGGCAATCGATAATGACTATACGTCTTTATACTATAAACAAAAAATCAGAAACAAAGCAATGAAACGAAATGGTAACAGATAGACTATAAACAAACTATTGCAAAGCTGTCGCCCCCTACACAACCTCACACCCCACTTGCAAACTGAAACTAGATCATACAATGGCTTTTGTCTTACCCTAATGTTTTTTGTCCGCCTGTGTTAGTTTGTAGTACGTATTGATATTTTACTATTTGCCTTTAAATCCTTGTTTGTCATTTTCCACTGCCTCATTAAGTCAAAGTAAATAAAATTTTATTAATTGATTCCAAAACCAATAACGTACCTAAAGTTCTTGTACTTTTTGTTTTCAATGTAAAACGAAAGGATTTGGGTTTTCAACAAATTCTTCTACTAATGGATAAATTCTTTGAATGTCCGTCTATAACGTGTTACAAATAACACCATTCCTGTTTTTTTTTTGTGCTACAAACCTTTATGGACATAATCATCGTTCAAAATTATTTCTTCAAATGGTTCAATTACTATGTTAACAGAATAGGGAGTATAATTCCACCAACAATAGTAAAGTGACAAGTAATCATAAGGATGAAGAAATATAAAACTACTACCTATTTGTAATGATGGATTTACAAAAATACAGATTTTAAACAACAAAAAATTTTTTGCGTCCCAATTATAGTTGATGAGGGGTCATTGAATAATTTTTATACTAACTGAGACCTGCTATATGACATGAAAGCATCCGTTGCAGCATTGGTATAAAACAACTCTTAATTTTGCATATTTTAGCAGATGTTATGGAAATCTAGTTGTACGAGATAATCCAAACTATGTGTCATAAGAGGTCAACCTTGTATTACTACACTAATTTGAAAGTGCTTTATCACACGAATTCCTTAGATCTAGCATATACGCTACACAACGCTAAATATTGCACATTTTCCAAGATGGTTAATTTGCTCCGATATGGAAAAGTAATTTTACGAATAAATCCAAAATATGTGACATGAAAGGTCAACCTTATATTTTTACATAAATTACAAGAATCACTATCAAATGATTGGCGTAGATTCAGCGTGTGCACAGCACGAGACTTGAGGTTGCATATATTGTAATAATAATAGCGCTTACTTCATGAACATGCAAAAAGCCTAAATAAAAGAATTTCTAAATGAATTGCTCCTTGTTTCTAGAATACAATTTTTGTTTCAATGAGGTTACTTCAAGTTTTTAGTTTAATTAGGGCAAACAAACGGAAATTCTATTCGCTCACGAGTTAATCAGAGAGTTTATAACAATAATATATTACAACATATTTAATGAAAATATTTTGACCATTCGTATGATAGTAATAATATAAATGGAGTTGGATGGCAAGAGAAAGCAAGTTGGACATGATGACTGCGGGACATAATACTTTCGTATATCTCCACTTGTCATAAAAATAATTTAAATATTTCAATGTAAAGAACACTTTCAATACCTGTTTTGATCCAATTTTATAAAACATGTAATCCACGACAACGCATTGAGGTTGGAGGTAAAACTAATATAATTGACCTTTAAAACATGTTTAATATTTCTACCATGTTTTTTTCTTGTTTTTCAGCCGTGAATATTCTCTAACCTAAATAAAGCCGCAATAGTAGATAGTACTCTAACTCACCAATTTCTTTGTTGAAAAGTTCTTAAACAGATTTTAATTGTGCTGGGTCATAATAACGGAATAAAACATCAAT